>JAPMOB010246248.1:0-15037 GCA_029875015.1 Lepomis gibbosus | reverse complement strand
AAAGGGCACTTTCTCTTGAGGAAGAAAAAGGGCAGGTGCTTGAGCCCCTGTTGATGTCTATGTGTGCACGTGCCTGATACCAGGAAGAAAACAAAACAATAAATAAAATAAATAAAAACATATGCATATGTATTAAAATAAATACATTTTAATAAATCTTTAATAAAGTTAAAGCACTTGTCATCAAAATATGACATATGGCATATGACAAACCAGACAGTCAGGGATTATGACCATTTTAATGTGGCAAATTGAGATTCCCTGATACACAAATTAAGGATGTAAAGCTACAATTAAAAAGCATGAAGGCATGCCGGGTCCTATTTTATGCTCAATGTCTTCCATGAGTTAGACTGGAACACTGATTCCAGTCTCACGTTTGTGTGTTCAGTACAGAGTGAGAACAGAGCTGTTACTACTGGGTCGTGGGTTTACGTTCAAAAAGATGGTCGCATATTATTTCAACCTCTCTGCCCTGGCTTCCTGTTCATGTCAGAATCCATCTTAAAATGTCGGTGCTCACCTCCACACACTGCAGAGCCTGGCTTATGAAGCTAGGCTAATTATAAAGCTGCTAGCATGGCTCTCTCCAAAGCTACAAAACACACCTACCAACGCCACTAATTAACACGTTTCTCGTCTGTTTAATCCATATTCAAACAAACATGAGAACACTTCAACATGCAGTGTTTCCCCTAGGATGGAGTTGTAGCATCAGAGGTGAAGTGAAAAAAAATTTGTGCCTGTAGTGCGTAATATGTCTGAATATAAAACCCCAACACAATCCACATTACAATAGCTTAAAATTTCAGTGTTTTCCCTTAGTTTTGTGAGAGCTTAGATGCATGGTTTGGTGGTAGTTGATGCAGTTGTCATCAGAGGGGTGGGTGGGTTTAGGGGTCCTCCCCCAAGAAAATTTTTACATTTTCCAATGAAAAACATGTAATTTCACATCACATTCGGCCATTATTTTCCCCATATCTCTGAACAAATAGTTGGAAAAGCTGGAGCAGATAATAAAGAACAGCCAAAGATCAGTCTATTGAGGAGGAACTACAACCTTTAGATTTGGGGAAAGTAATTTGGTTGGTTATGATGCTCTCCAAAGTGATTTTACATTTATGGCACAGCATGTTTTGGGCATAACCCCCTAAAACCCTGCTAATTTGACCTCAGAATCATTATAGATAGGATTGGTTTTGTTTGCCTACATTTTACAGCTTTTGACATTTATCTGTAGACAATATAAAAAATAGGCAACATGAGAAACCACCTCCCTTCTGAGGTGCATTTTATTTGCACATTAAAAATTAAAAAAAACAGCTTAAAAGGACTAGTTTGTGTTAAGTTCCTAACCTTAGCTCCTCTAGTCACTACTGTCAGGTTTAGACACCTAAAATATCCTCTTATTCACGATTCAGCAGCAGCGCTCCTGAATGCATACAGGGGAAACACTGAAATGATCATTTGCATTTTTAGGGGAGTTACGTGCTGCGATTGCATATGCTATGCTAGACCAGTCACTTAGCAGCTTCCACACAGACATGAAAGTGGTGTCAATCATCATCCCATTTCTCAAAATGTTGAGCTATAGTTTCAGAGCATGTTTCAGCCTGATCAAAATAACAAGGATTTTCACAGACTATTTTGTTTGTCTTTATATTGTTTTGAAAATTTTCCCCCCAAAAATTTGTTAGTTAAGTTTACATGACCGCTTAGCAAGTATCTTGAAGCATTGTTTCCATTTAGTCTTTGACAGTCTGTATGACCTTAAACTGAATTCTTTCTAAATCCCTTTATGAAGTCATTTGCACAACAGCTCTTTACCATTTTACCAGTGTTTACCATGTTTTTGTATACTAGCTGATGCACAATAGCAGATGCTAACTGTTACTGTTGCTAACTGTCATAGATACAATTCTGTAGCAGCACTGCAGGCTGAGTAAACAAGGATATGAGTTTATTTTTGTGTGAACTGTTCCTTTAAGCTGCAAACATTGTTTTATTTATATCAGCTATAGAAGAGAAGATAAAGGAGAAAAGGTGCATCCAGAGGTTGCAGTCATAGAAAAGCAGCACAGAGCTTCTTCCTGTCACTGTTCACCTACCCTTGACCTCTCCTTGCAGCCAGACCACGCAGCTGGGTCAGCAGAGAAACCTCTGTGACCCAAACAGACAACACCTCACTCCAGAACATGCAAATTAACCCGGTAGCTCCGCCCTGGCTTGAGTATCGTTGGAAATCCACTGACACCTCCATCTGTTCACTGAGAGGCAGGAAGGAGGGAGCGGGTGGATAAGGAGGAAGAAGAGAGCAGGGGGAGGGGAGAGGAGAATGGGCAAATTGGTGTGACAGTGTCATACATATCGTCTCCGGGGTGGTGTGTGCTGTGTGAATTATACCTCAATTAAAATATCACGTGTGCTCATGTAAATTCTTTTTTCTCTGGTTTTCATTAATGCAGGCAGGGAACATTTTCATTTTGTGATATTTTTCCAACTGAGCTGTTAAAGGGCTTGGTAACTGTATTCCACTGGCTGGACTCACTCACCCGTTCACATTTATACACGGCGCACACTTTCAAATGCACACTGATCATAGACTCAGAAAGTTCAGAGAAAGGATTTACTACGAGCTGGCTTTGGGAAGTGTACCTGATATAGGCACTGTCAGTTGCTGTTTTGGTAGATTATCAAGCTGGGTCATAAATAAACCAGGAGACAAGGACAAAGATCCAGTTACCTTTGATGAAGAAGACACTTCACAAAAATAGGAGACTGGTAAAAATATCCCAGAGATTTAAGCATCCTGAGGTCTTTGTACAATGTGCTTGTAATGCATTTCTGCCTGTAGAGAACACAAATAGTGTTAATGTCACTCTCCCAGCTTGTACTAAGCCCCTCTCCCATCTTAATTTTCTCTTGTGCCCTGTTATTCAAACTGTTCGTCCAGATAATTTAATATTCACATTTGTGTGTGGGTAATTCGCAACAGACACCAGGCTGGGCCCAACCTCAAATACACTCCTCTATCTTAAGCCCAGCGGCTGGTTGCCAAGAAATTTTCCCAGGATGTTCAACCAAAAATGATCATTTTTAAAATTTCTGTTTGTAGATGGATTAAACAAGAAATAAAAAGGTTAATACCTGACAAGTTGTACACTCTGTTATTCCAATGGATGATGCTTATCCAAAGGAAAGTGGTAGGTGGTTTAGCTCTATATTACCAATGTATCAATGTCTTTACCTACAGTTTAAAACTCATTAATTTAGAGCTGCAAACAATATATATGTACATATGTATATATGTATATATTTACCTATTTCTCTCAAATAATGTTCACAAATCTGTCAAACCTGTGTTAGTGAGCACTTCTCCTTTGCTGGGATAATCCACCTCACAGGTGTGGCATATCAAGATGCTGATCAGACAGCATGGGTATTGCACAGGGTGTGCCTTAGGCTGCCCGCAATAAAAGGCCACTCGAAAATGTGCAGTTTCACAGTACTGGAGGGGGTCTGGGGGGTCCGAAAACCAGTCAGTATCTAGTATGACCACCATTTGTCCACTCCTCTTCAATGACTGTGCGAAGTTGCAGTCGGGTTGAGACCCTGAGAAGGACAACGAGCATGAAGATGAGCTTCCTTGAGACGGTTCCTGACCGACAGCTTGTGCAGAAATTCTTTGGTTATGCAAACCAATTGTTGCAGCAGCTGTCGGGGTGGCTGGTCTCAGACGATCTTAGGGGTGAACTTTCTGGAAGTGGAGGTCCTGGGCTGGTGTGGTTATATGTGGTCTGCGGTTGTGAGGCCGGTTGGATGTACTGCCAAATTCTCTGAAATGCCTTTGGAGACGGCTTATGGTAGAGAAATGAGCATTCAATTCACAAGCAACAGCTCTTGTGGACATTCATGCTCTCAGCATGCAAGTTGCACGCTCCCTCAAAACTTGCGACATCTGTGTCATTGTGCTATGTGATGGAACTGCATATTTTCGAGTGTCCTTTTATTGAGACCAGCCAAAGGCACACCTGTTCAGTACCCATGCTGTCTGATCAGCGTCTTGATATGCCAACCCTGTGAGGTGGATGGATTATCTCGGCAAAGGAGAAGTGCTCACTAACACAGATTTTGACAGATTTGTGAACAATTTTGAGAGAAATAGGCCTTTTGTGTACATAGAGAAAGTCAGCACATGATGAATGGGGGCAAAAACAAAAGTCTTGTGGTTATAATTTTTTTACCTTTACCTGCCTTTTTTACCTTGAAAAGTTAGCTGTTTTCCCCATTTCCAGTCTTTCTGCTAAGCTAGGCTAATATCCTTTACATCCAGGAAGTAATCAGGAATAGATGCAGCTAGCAATTTTCACTTCTGTTGTTTTCACTTTGAGTTAGTCTTGAGTCATGTCTGCTCCAGTTGTGACTGGTGAGCTCCTCTGGTGTCTGGTGTAGACAATCCTGAACAAACGCACCTGGAGCTGAGTGAGTATAAGTATTTGCATGCAGTGCTGAATTCAACAGCATCTGAAAACAAGCTGATGTGATTTTGTTTAGTGTAAATTTCTGGTCTTAACCCATCATAATTTGCCTTGCCACTTCATCTCACGCAGAACACAAATATAGTAAAACAAACGATTCAGTTTAACACAGGCATTTCGGTGCTGAAAGTCTACTGATGCAGATGGCAATCTATATCTCCCCTTCAGTTGTCAATCAAATCAAGCACAGAACCTGCACATTTACATTTACACTCCATTTGCTCTTTGAGGTTTGGCAACATTCATCATCAAACATCCTTCATATTGGTGTATTAAGGGTTATTGATAAATTGTCAGTTATCACCATTACACTCCTGATTCCCTCATGCCAACAGTGTTTGCTTCTGTAACTTCCTCCCTCTCCCTGTGCTCCTCTTTCTGTAACTGATGCTTTGGTATTGTTGGCCTGCTGAGATCCAGTGGTCATGTATATGTTCAACTCTGATTCAGAATATTTTTTATGTGAGGGAGGATTAGTTCCCCCAGTAAATCCCAGAATTATTTCAAAATGGAGTCCTCACCATCAAACCTTTAACTGTATAACCATTTGCAATACATGGCCAAAGAAACACTACGAAATGCACAGATTTGACACCGTCATTATCATACCAATACCACGTGCCATACACTTGTTGTACACCTGCTAAGACTGCTCCTCAACACAAATGTCTCTAACTCAACTGAAAAATCAGTGCTGACTACTAAATAAATAATTCCATTACGTAGATTTTACAGATCCAGAGCATTACAAATCAATGATATTGGTCTCTATTGATCATTAGATTGCGCCCACAGGTGGAAGGGTTATGTTGAAGAGAGGAGAGAATGAAGTTGGCAGCCTTGGAGAGGAATCAGAACAGTTACTGCTCCTGTGGAATAGTGAGTGAAATCCAGTTATTACTTTTTAAATGAGTAATGCCTAATAAATAATAGATTACTTTTGAATAATGAGCCCAACACTGCTCCCTTGGGTAGCAGTTCCATGCTACAGCTCAAACTTTTGCCCTAGCAGTCTTATCTCGGTGTCCAGATCCAACCGGTGACGGTGTAGCTCCAGATCCAGCTCAAACACAGCTGAAGTTGCTGCACGGGGCTCTTGGCAGGGGTACACTTCCATTTAGGTCAACACCACCAGCTCTGTACTATCTGACAACTGATAACACAACGAGCCCATTAGTGTTGTAGGCTCGTAGCCTGGTCCCAGCCGGCTCAGGTCTACCTGTGCCAGCTTCAGGCCAGAGAGCTTGTCTCCTAGAGATTAATGATCCCTGGTGCTGCGCAGAGTAGGCCACTCTTTGAGTGTGAAATACACCTCATCTGCCTGGCTGGAGCTCTGATTTATTCCTGCCTGCATGCTTGCCCTCGGTGTCAGCAGGGGGTTTGTCTTTGTTTTGCAATGTGTGCATTTTATTAGATTTCTCTCTGTCCTAGCTTCATTCAAGCCAAGTGTTAATAAGAACCAAATCAAACAAATCTCTCCGAAATTTATGTTAATGTTTTGTTTTACAAGCTTGATCACTCTGTTTGCATCTTATTTGTAATTTAATTAGAAGTAGGCAATAACTTGGTGTTAATTTCATTTGTTTCTGTCACTACAGTATTGTGTGCTGGTCATTTCATAGTAAATCACTGTATTTAAATACTCTTTAAAAGTGATTTAATCCTTAAACAGCTGGGATTTGTCAAAAGGCCATTTTCCTCTGGATTCTCAACTTTTTTGTTTACTTCTCTTAGTATTACAATAAAGTTGCATCAGTACGTGAAACATAGGCTTTAAGGAACAACCTGACTTTAATTTGTTAATTTAATTGTTGTCATGCTCTGAAGCTGACTCCAGTGTTTACCCTCATGTCACCATCTGCTCTGCCTTACACCTGCATGCTTTAAAAAGTATGTATCAAACTCTGCTTTTATCCATGTGTTGGATTTCTGTTCTGCTACACACTAATGAGAAAGGCATTTACTGGAGGAGTCAAATTAGCTCGTATTTTTGACAGACCTGTTGAGATGTTTACAGACCATCATTAACCAAGAAGAAGTCTGTAGAGTCCTTATTAAACACACAATACCAGCATAGGTTGGCTCAGAACTTTTCATTTGGCAGTATATCTTTATCCAACTGTAATATGCTAAACAGACATCAAAATCAAAAAGATAAACAGGTCACACAACTGCTTTCTAATAGATTATGTTTACATTCCAAAATTGCTTTAATCTGGATGATGCTTCAGACATATCTCACATGTTCATCAGCCCTTGGCAGCAAGGAGATGAGTACAGTGAGTACACTAAGGACACATCTGATAGCAATGCCTGTGGGGCCCAACAGAATAACAGCACGTACCAATATATACCAACAACCCTCTGAGTACGCTGAAAGGAGTTGCAGGGGATTCTTGTTGGTTTTGGGGATCTACATGATCACATGATAGAGCTTACAGGTGAAGGCACTACTTATCAAATCAAATATGCACAGAATATTATGAGCCAGACAGACAGACCAGTGGTGGAATCTAAGTAAATTACAAGTACCTCGAAATGTTATGCAACTGTATACTTCACTATTGCTACAATTTAAAGGGATAATACAGTACATATATTTGACAGATATACTGTTGTCACTACTTACTATATTGCAAATTAAAGGCTCTGCACAGCCATGATGGTGTTTTCAATCACTCTGGCTGATTATACGTCTGGTCAGGTGTAAGTTAGCTGAAGCAATGCTGGGAATTAAATGATGTCACCAATCTCTACCACTAGCTCTAATCATAGACTGTATAAAGAAGGGGCACAACGTTGCCACGTCCTAAAGCATACCGTTTGATCGTTTATTTTATAAATAGGACCATAATTTGCTAAACGAACATGATTTTGTATTGAAGAAGACTTGAAAGTACAGACTGAGACAAGAGTGTAAAATTTAGTAGGGATGTTCATGTCACTAATACCCATAGACTACTGAATTGTCCCCAGAAAGTACTGAGTAGCCACAATAAGAGAAAAAATAATTATTTTAAATTTTCATCTCGATCCGAACATACATTTTCTTCAACAGTGGTTTCCAACCTGGGGTCGGTTCCCCCCACAAGGGGTCACTTCTTGTTAATTTGTCACCGGGCACAGTTCTCTGCAACCCAGTTTTGTTGCCCGGCTTCAACCCCTACAGGGAGGGTTTCAGAAGCAGAGCGTTTTGCCTGCCTGATTTTGCTGACTTGCTCAGATTTTGTTGATTTGGTCATTTTTCCTTGCTTGTTGTGCTCCTGCCATGTTAGGTACGCTACGTAGTTAAATGGTTCCTTTGTTTTGTCTCTTTTAAATTTTGCTGATATACCATCATGAGTATGTATAGGGTGTTTTATTTAAAAAATTGACCAGATTCTTTATGCTGTTTTTCTGTCCGAGTTCCTGTCTGGTTTGTTCTACTCTGTGCTGATTGACACAGCTCCTGTCAAAAATAGATTCGCAGAGTATTCTGCGCGGAGCAGAAAAAAGAGCTGCCTTCGTGGGAACACTATGGAATGGGAATTTCTGTAACACAACATTGTTTATTATTTTCAGACTGTTAATATGTTTATTATATTTTAGCCTTACAATAGATATAATCTAAACATGAAATTTGGAATAAAAGCCAAAAATAGAACCACTGTACTAAAGCATGTTTTCGAATGACTGTACAACACATTGGTCACGATGAATCAAAACATAATCTCAAACTATTTAATTCTGAATAAGTTAACTGCTGCTTTCTTGTCAACTATTATTCAAATGATTATTTACTATTGTTTTTCACATTGCTGAAGGGTGTAAACAACAAAAATAAAGCTAGCAATGATTTTATTTGCATGCATTGTCATGGGTAGCATTCTACACTGCAACACGAAATGCTCTAAGTTTTCTATTAAGTACCTTGTAAATCAGCAGCCAGATTTGACTTTATGTGACTTTTTTTTTTACCACTGTAACTATTAATGTCTGCATGTTAGCATTTAGCTTAAGCAGAGCCTCACAAAGCCGCTGGCATGGCTGTAGTAGTATCAATAATAGTGTTGTAGTATTATTAGTATAATTATTTGAGGTTTGAAAAATAGAGCCCCTGATTTGTGTAATATGTTTTCGTTATAGCACGAAGTTTTGTTAAAAATCTGCCATATTCGATGAATAAAAATTTGCTTTGTTTTTTGTTTTTGTGTTTGTTAGTTTGACTTTCCACTCTTTCCTCCTAATTCAGCAGAGAACACAGCTAACTGAACCTGACAATGAACTGGACTGACGCTCAGTTTTACTGCCGAGTTCATTGACCTGTCCGCCAGAATGGATTTACAGTTGGAAGTGGTCCAAACAGTTTGAAGCAAATCAGTACTGTGTATTGTATGATAGCAAGTCACAGTTGAATGCTCTACCCTGTGAGTGATGTTATCCTTTAGTATGTTATGAATAAAGTGCTTACATTTTTTTTTATTATTGCCTGCCTTTCAAAGCTAACACTGCAGGTAGAACTGCAGATACCTGTCCAGCATAAAAAATCAAGAGAATAACAACATCCAGCTCACTTTGAAGGCATTAGGGGTCACGCTGGCATGGATCGGCCTCTACAGAGGCCTGGGCCTTCGACTCTGACAACAGCATCTCTACATTCACTAACTGGGAAACTGGCCAGCCTAATAACCCCTTGTCAAGACACTACTTACTCTGGAAGTTTCTCCGCTGTCTCTGGGAAATGGGAAGATGGAAGCGGTGAAGGGAGAATAGTCTTCTGTTTCAAATAGGAAGTCTGACACACGGACACTGTAAGATTCTATTAGCATGTGAAATGCTAATGTTTTTATTTTGGTGCATATATGATTCATTTCATAGCGGAGACAAAGTGAACAATATCGGAGATTAAGATTCAGCTACTGGCTTACATAAATAGTACAGAGATTCAGCTGCAGGTTTATTAGCAGGTAAGCAGTACAGTGACATTGCAGATGTAATGGCATAATTAACATTTTTTCCCTATTTCCATTTTGTTTAAGTGCATGCCCACATGGTGTCAAAAGGACTAATAAACTTCACAGTACTCTGGAGAAATGTCCATGTTTGCCGTGTGAGCCACAAGAAGAGATGATGGGGAAGGTAACTGCACCGACAAACTGTGACTGGATTTTACTAATTAATATGTAAAGCTCATTACATGCTTTGCTGAGCTGTCCTATACTTCAAATCCTCTTCTATTTTGGTGTGTTGTTGCAAATGTGCTTTCTCTAAATAGTATCATCACAACACAATGCTGTGCAATTTTTCTTTTGATTGCCATGGTTCATGGTGTATGTCTGAAGTCAAATATTTACATAAAACAATTGATAATTTGGAGCATGAAGGTTCATTCTTGACTTTGGAAAGAGCAGTTTGACAAAAAAAATCCAAACTCACGGCCCACTCACTAGCTTTTTTCAGGGCTTAATTCAATTTTTGTTATATACAGTGAATAGAATGATTTTGCATATCCTGATATATGTCAAGTCATCAGGAATTTATTGTACGAAGCCTATGTATCAAGAACGTTATCCACCTTTATTGGACCCATGTACCTAGGTTGTCATAAACTTAGATACCAAAGCAAAAGCAGAGGTCTTTCCGATATTAACCGTCTTTTGGCCCATGTCGATGTGATTCTTGCTTGACCTGACAGGCTTCAGTACATAAAACTTAATTTTTGTTTTTTATCCTCACGTGAAGTTTGTGTAGGAGTCAGTGTTATGTTAGGAGCTGGTTACTTTATGGTTTTAGTGGGCTCCATGTCTTTAGCTGTGGTGTTGTTGCTGTGCGTACAGAATCAATAGGCAAGAGACTCAGGAGCGTGCATGCAGTCACAGCCAAGGGATTTCATGGAATGTCTGACCTGGTATCTTCACACAGGATTACACTGAAGTAATAAAATTACTCTTTCCAGTTACTAGAAGCGTTAACGGATTACTATTTCCAAAACAGTAATATTATTACAGTTACTAATCCAAGTAATGCTGCGTTAATGTGTTACTTGAACGCACTATCCTTGGTGTGAATGCGCAACTCTGCGGCAGGTCAGTGGCACCAGATATTGTGAAAAAAAACATGCAGCCCTATTAAAAACACATGCCTCACTTGTGTGGTTTGCTTTATGTGCTTTTTTTAATGTTTGTCAGCTGTTAGCCAAAAAGCTAAAGTAAGTTTTCTTTTTTTATTTCAGCCGGTGGTGTTAAGAGTTCTTATATGTGTAAAAACCATAGGCTACTCCTTGGCATACTGGCCATCAGAAGTAACAGAAAAACCCAGCAAGGGGATCTTTTTTATATGAGATTACAACCCCTTCACACACAGGCAAGAAAAAAGTGATTCATTTCATTGCAATTGTCTTAAAAGTACAAAAGCACACTGTAAAAACTGAGTAAATTTGTACGCCTGGTAGCCCTGTTGGAAATGAAACTGATAGAAATTGGAAATGTATATTAAAGAATAAAATCAATAAACGTGTAATATGCCAATATGGAGGTTGTCGATATCAATACAAAGAGTACAAAATGAGTCTCTCTAATTCAGTAAGAAAACTGCGTGCTTCCCTCTCTCCTGTTTGGCATCGAATTCACTTGTCTCCATGCAAGGGAATTCCCGCAGAATCACATTATCACCATTTTTACACCTGTCCTCGGCTTAAAGTCACCTCACCCCCACCTTGTCCTCTGTAACTGCTTAGCACCGATTTAAATCAACCAGCACCGCCAAACGCCCCTTAAGATGGATAGCTTTGCTTATCAGCCTTTTGTTGGCAGTTTGTCTTGGTTACAAGCAAACAAGAGGATAGCTGTGCTGCTAATGACCTTGGGGGTAAGAACGATATCTGTGCGTATTTAACTGTACATTTGTGTGTGTGTGTGTGTGTGTGTGGTTAGGCATGCTTGGGGCACTTGGCCCCATGTTTGTATGTGCTTGCCTCACAGGCATGACCAGGTGAAGACTGCATGCGAGTACTCGGCTGCATTCTATATGCATCTGACCTCCTCTCATGTCTGGTCTTTCCTGCTGGGGATAAATCATGGGGATCTGTGGCAGGCTAACCCTGCGGAGGTGATTCATGGACCTGCCTTCATGACCTTCCATTCAGGTACATAGCTTCCCAATGTGCCCATTCATTCCGGTGACTAGACAACACCATTGCTAAAGCTACATAATATATTTGTTGTGTTAGCAGAGCAAAGAGAAGGATAGAACCAGAAATTACTTAAATTGAAGAAGTTTGAAGTACATATAAGCTATTCCATACTTAATTATTGTATTTTGGAGCAGACAGAGCTTTCCTTTAGCAAGCCAAATCCACTCTTAACCAATAAAGATGATTTCATTAAAGGAAGGAACCATGCTGCTCTTGAGTAGCGCAGCCCTGCCCAAGTTTGGCTCTCGAATGTGACTATTTAATGTGATTAGCAACAGTAAACACGTTGGGTACATGCTGGGGTGCCTGATGTGTGGCGAGGCTCCTGTCTGTGATGCCGGCTGTTGCTCTGTCTGGGAGCTGCGTCCCAGTTCACGCAGTTCCTGCTGCTCCCATAACCATTATACCGTACACACAAATTTTAAACATAAAAAAACATTCACAAAAACATGCAGCTCTATAACAAACACGTGCCTCACTTGTTTGGTTTGCTTCATTGTGCTTTTATGTTTGTCAGGTGCTAACACAAACACTGATACAAGGCACTGTTACTGTACAATGTAAGTATCCATGTTAAACGGTCTGAATTTTGCGTACAAAAATCTTTTTTATTTGTGGGTTGAGTTTGACATTGTTTCAGTGTAATCATATTTTTATCTAAGGCCATGTTCAGATTGACATTAGTACTGATTCAAAACTTGCAGCCCTGTTGATCATTTAGATGACACTACTGAGTTGACACAGTGAGGGCGCCAACTCAGGAGGCATAAACACAGTCACCTGGCAAAACAGTTAAATACGGTTCAGCCTAAACTGCAACACAATGTGACATCATCTGCCAACACACTCTGTCATGCATGGTCAAATATGTGTCACTGCACACAGTTGGTAGATTACTGTAATGTGAACAGTGTATTTCTACTGTTTACCTGCCTATCATTGAGCTTGAGGTTAAAGTAATTGTTGCCACAGTTGTACAATCCTGTCTCATGGTATTACAAACTGGTGTGCAGCGTTTTGTCCTTAATAACACATCATGGATGTTGTATTACTCAAATTGAACTACCTGGATTGTATTTCATCTGCCTTTGCCAACACACCCGTGCCATTTTCACTCTGAACACCTGCTAATACATAATTCATTTTGCAATCCCATTGAGTTAAATATAACCAGTGTATGAAATACTCAGTGACAATCAGGGAGTCGTGTTCTGTGGGCGGTACAGTAAAAAGTGTGTCCTGAATCCTGCACATTTCTAGTTTTGGAAACCCGCCGAGCACCTGCAAGCTCAGCATTGGAACCAACCCACTACTAGCAATTATCTCTAAATCAACTCTGGACCTGACACGTTATTATAAGATGACCTGTCCAGTAGGCTAATCAAATCTGCTCCCAGCTTGCGGCAGGATAGTACACGCACAGGACGGCACTAAATAAATGTTAATAAATAAATAAACAAAGTGACACTTGCAGAGTTCCCAAGCAGAAGGAGCATCCATGTTTTCATTAAATTACTTTGACGTGTGTTTCTTCCTGCTCAGGCACACACACTCACACACCTCTTCCAAGCTTATTAGCTGGCATATTTTAAATTTTCTGACAAGACACAGGGATTTAACTGTTAACGGAGTTTGTGTGCTTTTTTGACAACGGTGAGCTGTTCGGAAAGATTCACAGATTGTTCATTGAGGTCATTTACAGAATTTCAATAATACGGACATACTACAATAAATTAGAGGAGGAGCAAAACGCCAGAGTTCAGAATGTATTATTTCTCCTATATTAACTGTATAGTTTGCAGAATTACAATAAAATGTGATTTTAACATCTTTGGGGTGTTGTAGGTGTTCACACACTCAATATAACCATTAATATATACAGTCTAAAATATATAATGGTGCACTTGCACCAAAATAACAGAGGTTCAGAGGCTCAGGAGGTAGGGTGGACCATCCAGTGATCAGAGGGTTGGTGGTTTAATCCCTGACTCCTCCTGTCCACACATCTAAGTGTCCTCGGGCAAGACACTGAACCCCAAATTACCCCAGATGGTTGACCCGCACCTTGAGTGGTAGCTTGCAACATCAGTGTGTGCATGAATGAGCAGCCAAAACCTTGAAAAATGCCTTGCATAAAAGAACTTTATAGCTAGAACCATTTCCCATTTTACCATTTACCTTGTGCCATTTCTTTACAATGGCTGTACAGTGAAAAACAATAAGCAGGCAGCTGTTAGTTCACCCACTGACAGTAACTGTCTGAAAATCAATGACTAATTGTTGCATTTCAGTGGGGGTGTTCGATATTCTTTAGTTTATGAAGGGCCTTTAGTGCCTCTCTCTGAGCTTTCTTTATCCTCTCCCACCCCCTCCTCTGTGGCAACACAACTACCCTCCATCACTTTTCCAGGCCAACTGCAGTCGGCATCCCATTCTCTCCATTCTTGACTAATCCAAACTCTGCTATGCAGAGGACATGTTGAACATTGATAAAAGTATCCCCACTTTTTACAAATGGCTAATCAATACAAACATTCTGTCAAAAGGTCCTTAATGTGATTATTCATCTCACTAGTTGTTTTTTCTTTTGACAATGTTGTGAATGAAGCGAACAGTACAACTTCAATTTTCAACTTTTTTTTGTCTCTAAAGTGCAATTGGTTTTTGCAGCAAGACAGATAAATTGCAATGAAATACACAAAGCCTACAGAGGTTGGGCACTAAATGTCGTGGTTTCGGGGGATAGTTTGACCTTCCAATCATTGAATTAAATGCTAGAATATGAATAAAGAGCGGACAACAATTATAAGAAATAACTAAAATAAATCACTGATATGAATACAACATGGATATGTAAGTACAATTCAATAACTTAGTCAAAAGCAATGTATAATAAACAAATAAGACATACACTGTAGTATTAATAAGTCAATATTATAATCAATATAAATACACCTTGAAATGTTTTTGTGCCACTTAAAGCCATGTATCCATTTATTTGTGTACAAACTCCTTCCACAGCACCATAGCTATCAGCTTTTATCTCCCAGCCAAACAGAGAACTTGGAAAGAGCAAAATAGAGTCAAATTTGCAGTGACATAATGGCAAGAATCAATATGACTTTTCCTTCCTAAATGGAAGATAATGGTATCACAATGGAAGGCGTGGGGAGCTTGTCTACTCAGCCAGCCCTGATTGATCTGTTACTGCAAGAGTCACTTTGGGACCCGCAAGGTGTCTGGACACATTAGCCTCACACAAACACACACACACACACGCACACACACACACACACACACACACACACACACAAACACACACACACAC
>JAPMOB010246247.1:0-16315 GCA_029875015.1 Lepomis gibbosus | reverse complement strand
AAGTACATCTTATTGAACATGATTTATTTTCATCACCAATTATCATAGTACAACAGCTTTCTCAAGCAGTTTGTGATGCACTTTGGAAACAGGAGATGAGCCCCTGGTCTAATGCGCCACCTGGATTGAAACCTGGCTTGAAACCCGTTCGCGCACATATTCTGATGCCTTTGGCAGAATTCAAATGAGCCATTTTAATCTAGATTAATTTCAAGATTACANTGAGATTAATCTAGATTAAAAAAATTAATCTATGCCCACCTCTAATAACAATATAACAAAATTGTTATGTTATTGTTTTTCCCCTACTTCTTTGGTTTTTAAGTATTATGAAGGCCAGGATGGTAATGGAGAGGAGCGTATGGAAAGGAACACAGTCAGGTACTATACTTCACACTGAAATGTTCAAAACTTTGTGCAGTGAATGAACAGAGTGATTGATTTGATTTGTGAAAGTGTTACATTGTTCTTAAACCATCCCTGGTTTGCTTGTAATGTTGCAGTGCAAACCTAAACAAAACATACAGAAATGAACTGGAGTGATATTAAACAAACTGTTGCTGTGATGGCCTTTTTTTAAAAAAATCAGGGAACCTATCAAAAATGAAGGCTGGGTCCCACACGTACCTTTGGCATTGGGGTATTTTTTGAGCTCCTGTTGCAGAGCCTCCAGTGGGAACGGACAAAGCTCCTCCACACGGACTAGTGCTGTGTTCTGGTTTGCTGCCGATGTCTCCCTCTGTTTCAGCAGGGCATAGTAATGCTTCCCTGAGCACAGCACCACCTTCTGGACACTGCATGGAATAAGAAAAAGAAGAAAATGGCATTTAAAGAATGCGTTTGAAGCATCTTCCAAGTTTGAGAAGGTTTTATTGAGGACTCACGAGCAAAATGACTTGCAGCGCTGCCATTTGAATTATTACTTTAAATATATTTTACCTCACCTTTCTGCTGAGGCTGAAGTATCACCTAACACTGGCCTGAAAGACGTTCCTGGTGCCAGTTCAGCCAGACTGGACACCGCCCCCTGCCAAAAAGACCAAATATTATTCAGCCAGTTACACGGAATAATATATAAAATGATTTGCAAATTTGAAATGTTTTGTCTTTACAATATCTACAGTGCTTACAGAAAACCTGAGCAGAGTCTTGGGTCCAACCACAATGAGAGGTTTGCGGAAGTTACGGATCATCTGTCTCCTCAGGAGGTGGAAGTACTGAGCAGGAGTTGTGGGGTTGACCACGGCCATGTTCACATTGTCACCATCCACACCCTCTTCTTTACTGTCACACATCTAAGAGACAAAAGAGGACAAATTAGCAAACATTTACAATTCAGGTAATGTGTAACACAACACATTACCAACTAGACAGCTGGTGTCAGGTGGCACAGACATTCAGTTAATAAAGAAGCATTCAAACTTGGACATCTGGGGTCTCTGTAACGGAATATGAATGTAATAGTATTCAGCAGCAGACTTGGAGGTCCTGATGTCAGGACATTCCCACCTGTTAACAAATAACAGCAGAGAAAGAGCCGTGCTTTGAGGGAATAACAGGTTGGGAATTTTAAATAATGTTTCTATTTGTTTTTTGCACACATTTACACATTTTCTGTCTGTGAAGTGCATGATTGAACACTACTTCTTAAGTTTCAATATGCAATAATGTGAGTCTTGTACACAGGTTATAACAAATCTTACTACACATTCAGTCATTAATAAACACTATACAATGGACCGCATTGTGAACAACAACACCAGACATCCGCCATGGCTGTAATCAGTTCTTATTTACCACATAGTGCACAATATTTAACCTCTGGCCTTTCATTTAAGTGTCTTAATTCTTAGTGTGCTATATAATGTCCTTGACAACACCCATAATTAAGCGAAAAAAAATTACTTTAAGCTAAAAATCCCTTATTGCAATGAGACACATTTTAGGTAAAAAACATGGCCACTGCGAGACACTACAGCTGTCAGTTATGTCGGCGAGACGGTGATTTCTTAAGTATCTGAAATCTCAACTTACTGCTCACAGTTGCGTAAATAACAGAGTGACAATAATATGGGGAGCAGTGAATGAGGGGGTGATTTCAGACACAGCTTTAATCTGATGTGTACTTTGTCTGCTGATTGATGGTGACCAGTTAAGAAACATTATCTCTATTGATTTGTTATTGATTACAGCCGTCAGTGGCCTGTAAATAATATCCTCTTTGCTGCATTACGTTTCTTTGTACTGAAGAAAGCCGACATGTCTGACACGTGTTATATTCTTCACTATTCAAATCAAATAGCAATATCAATAGCATTTCTTAATTCCCAGTATGGGGGTGCTATTTTTCTTATTTAGGTAATTGCAGCATATGAACACAGTGTGCGTTGTGCCGCTTTGTTGCACTATGGACATCAGGGCTGCTGAGGTCTTTCTGGCACAGTGCAATATAGCTCTACACTAAGTATCTATCTACTAATAGTTTTTGCTAGAATGATCAAGGGGGCCAAGAAACATTGGTCCACAAAGTTTCAGCTAAGGGTCTCTCCATGTTTTTACTAGTAATCTGGCTGAGGTAAAACATCAAACCTCCATGAACACTATGAGGTGCTTTTGGTTCATCATTTAGCAACAGTCGATGAATTTGCGGGGCGTGTAGTTATGTCGCACTCACGTCATATGGGCTGCATGATAGAGATGTGAAAGGTTCCTATGTTTACGACTTGTGTTCAATATCGTCTAACAACTGAAGGCAACTGTATGATCACAAAGTTGGTTGGTTGGTTGTGTGAGGGGTAAGAAATACTGTGCGCTATATACAGTAAATTGAGATTGAATTACCTCGAACAACAGATTTTGGCTGACCCAAGTTGTCCATGTTTGTTTGATTTTAAGGCAGTAACATAATATTAACTGCCCTATATCGGAGCTTTTAGAATAAATCTCAGATTCCCCTTTACAACTGCAACTGGGATTGTTGACATGAATGGTATTTACACAAAATCAGAAACTGGTAACTTGGTTTGACATGAATGCAGCATTTCAGTCCTACAGACCTGAAGGAAGCGCTCCATATGGCAGGATGAGTGTTCAGGTCCGGCTCCATCGTAGCCGTGAGGCAGCAGAATCACCAGCCCGCTCTGTAGCAGCCATTTGGCTTCACCTGGGAACACAACAGTTTGTCTGATGTAAGAAGATTATACGATAATAACAGAAATTGTGAATCGGTCGATTGCATCAATCAGACGTTTACCTCCAGAGAGGAAGGTATCAAAGATGATCTGCGCTCCATTGAAGAAATCTCCAAACTGAGCCTCCCAGATGGGAAGGAGCTTCGGCTGTGCGATACTCATACCGTATTCAAATCCAAGCACGGCCTCCTCAGACAGCGGGCTGTTACACACCTAAATAAACACAAAGACAAAATTGAGACAAAATATTTATGTAAGAATGAATATGAAGGAATGTCCTGATTTAGACAGATTATGTTCACATTGATGTTTTATCTGGTTTATTAGGATTTTACCTCTAGAAAAGCTGTCTGCTGAGGACTGATGTGGTTTAGGGGGATGTACATGTCATTAGTGTCTTGACACACCACCATGGCATGTCGCTGACTGAACGTGCCTCTTCCAACATCCTGTCCGCTGATTCGAATATTAAATCCTGAATGGAACTACAAATAATTTAAAATCTACAAATCCACTTCTTATCAATAAAGAAAAATCAACAACTCTTAAATTTGATTTGAATCTTCTGCTTAACACTGACCTTGTGAGAGGAGAGAGCCGAAAGCCAAGGCCTCTGCTGTGGACCAGTCCAGTTTGGTTCCTTCTTCCAACTTGTTCAACCGAGCCTGAGTTTACAAAGGAGCAAAAACAATTACCATCTAGCTGCAGCCATGTTAACAACAGATAATAGAAATAACAGAGACTATAGCCACACCTGTACATGGGTCTTTCCAAGGTGGCTATGCAGCTGGATTTGCTCAGGGATGTCCACAGATTTTGCTCCTACAAACTGCAACAGGGGAACAGGGACACCCGTGTTCCACGTGGTGACTCTGGCCTGAGGTTCTACCAGATCCCCCCAGCGGCCCTGCAGGTTAGTGGGTGGAGGGCTGTACAGCGTCATGTTGGATAGCTTATTGTTCAGCATGCCGTAGTATTTGGACTTGATCTCGTCGCGCTCAACATCGGTCATCAGACCCTCACAGATTAGCTGGTCTGAGTAAGAGTCAGGGACGCTCTTACGGGATCTGTGAGGATGCAACAATGTCTGTTTCATTAATCTGTATTTTTTCAAGAACACAATATACACAGACCACAATGTATCTGTGAGAAAATAATTGTTTTAGGAATCAATAAAATTATTGAAAAAGTGTTTTCATTTTACTTTATTTTGGAAAAAAGTACAAATCTTCAAATGGAATTTCACAACAATCCAAACAATATACTATGTCAGTTGAGGTGCAATTTCCAGTGGTACTTTTCTTTTGGATTGTTTGTTTGTTTTTACAATGCATCTTTATACATTATATACTTCCAAATGCAAATGCAAAAAAATGCTGTACTTACGAGTTTCTGATCGACAGAGTTTATGGATATTTTTTAAGATTTACAATTCATCAGACTGAATCAGAATCTTTTTGTAGGAACTTTGTCTGTTTGGTCAGAGCCCAAACACGCAAGTTCAGCATATAACATAGAAAAGCATGTTACTTTAAAGCAGCCTCGAGTGCTACAAAACTGTTGTGTGGAAGCAATTCATTTCTGAAGAAATGTTGCTGTGATCTGCAACTTACAATTGTTTTCTTAATTTAGGAATATTTGGTCAGTATTCAATGTGATGTATTTAAAGAGAGGTTACACACTGAAAATCACTTTTTTTAACTGTAGGTTACCATTCACAACAACAAATTTATTTTATTTATGTTAACAACAAGCTATCCATACTACATGAGACCAAGAATGTAGCTTCAAAATACCATAACAGTGTATGCCTGACACAAATATCCAGTGTTCCCTCAGCTAAAATTTATATCTTTACCAACATGCATACTGTAAGAGACTGAGCTTTTTAGACATGCCTGTCTTGCTGCTAATTTGACAGCAACGAGCCAAATATCAAAAGGACTAGATCTTTTTAAAGTGAATATTGGCTAATAACTGCTGAAATATTTGTGTTTCTCTGTTCGCCAACAGAAATATGCTGTAAGCGCTACAGTTACTTTTAAAGTGAAGGTGACAATGTGCTGTGACACAGAGTAAACGGGGTAAATTTAACTGACCGGATGATCTTGTACATGGCGGGGTTGGTGAAGAAAGGCTCATCCAGCTCATTGTGGCCCCACTGACGGTAGCAGATCAGGTCCAGGATGACGTCTTTCCTAAAAAGCCGTTGGTACTCCACAGCCAGTCGAGTGGCCCGCAGCACTTCTTCTGCATCATCGCCATTTACATGTATCACAGCACAGTTTACCATCTTACCTGTAAAACAAATGGGAGCAACACGATACATGAAACACACCTTGGCGAATCAAATAATATCAAACAGGTCCCCATCATCTATACTTTAAAAGAAAGTAGCGAATATTTCGTTGTTTTTTAGTATGGATGCTATTTACAAGTTTCACGGACCGACATCACTACAGTACAAAGAAGATCTCCCTCTCTCGGATGGAGTGGTATAACCCACTTGGTTGTTCACAATGAGGTGGATGCTTCCACCGACTCTGTAGTGAGGGAGGTTTGAAAGGGTCAAAGTTTCGGGAACGATCCCTTGGCCGGTGAAAGAGCCGTCACCGTGGACCTGTGAGGAGAGAACAGTGATGGTTTTAACACTCCAGGAAGGTTTGATAAGGACTTCTTTAACACCCTGCTTCATTTTAACACAATTTCAGACATTCTACCTCACTGAACAGAGAATGTAAACGTCTCTAACGTAGGAACTAAAGGCCCAGAGCGGTTTAGTGTCATTACCTCCTGCAGAGTATGAACCACAGACAAGAAGAGAAGCGTAAAGAAGGCATTCAGACGAAGTGGTTTTTTTTTTTTTTTTNGTCCACAGCTTGTGAGCCACAGTGGCTGTGGACATGTGTTTCTTAGTAGATCTATTAAACTTTTCTGCTGTGTTTGACTGCTAATTATGTTTAAGCCACTGACGCTACATCTGATAAGTTTGTTTAAAGAGATAAGAATGTTTAACATATTGAGAATTTTCTGTCAGGTAACCATAGAAACATTGAAATAGGTTTTCCTTTCTTTAATCATTCCTCCTGTTCACATGGCCCAGTTAGACATCTTTTTCGAATGTGTTTACAATGCACGTGATGGGGGACAAAGTCAATGTTCCTAGTTAAATGTGAAAACACATTAAGTCTATGAATTAAGTTAATATGAGACTTCAGCAGTCTGAAGCCTCATATTAGTGGTTCCAAAGTTAGTCTTTTTAGTACCAAATCCCCTGGGTTTCAGGGGAAGAACGTATTTTATTGTCACGTACACATACATGTAGTGAAATTCATCCTCTGCATTTAACCCATCCCTGAAGGGAGCAGTGGGGAGCCACTGTACAGCGCCCGGGGACCAACTCCAGATTGACATGCCATGCCAGGTCAAACGGAACTGACTGGAGAACCTACCTAACATGTTTTTGATGGTGGGGGAAACCGGAGCACCCGCAGAAAACCCATGCAGACACGGGGAGAACATGCAAAATCCACACAGAAAGGCCGGGGCAACCAGGGTTTGAATCTTGCTGTGAGGTGACAGCGCTAATCACTGCACCACGTTTCACCGTGTTTCAATTGAAAATTGCGAACCTTTCCTTTAACACGAGAAAGCGTATACGTCAGCCCGATTGCGCCAAATTGTCTTTATTATAGTAAGTGCATTGGTTAATGAGAAAATTGCACAAATGTTTAAATAACGCTTGAGTCACATAACAATAGTCAAACGTATGGCTGAACTGTAAGGAGGATGATTTAAAGGCTGGAGAAGCAAGGAAGAGCTCCTTTTGGTCAGCTGTTTACTGCATGTACACATATATGGATGCAGAGCGGTACTAAAAGAAGTATAAAACTTGATATGTAATAATATTTATGTATGCATGGGTTGATCATTGACATTGCTGGATATATTTGCTTTGCCCTCCAGTAACGAGAAATTCAAATTTAATCAAAGAAATATTTGAAATGTTTTATGAAACTCCTGTGATCCAGATCAATTCAACGTTTTTGAGATTTGTCATAGGTCTGTAGTATATACACATCATAGAAGCATCATCTTCCGCTATGTATTGCATGTCATAATCCTCTCACTCTCTCCCCATGTTTCCTGCCAGTCTCTCTACTGTCATCAAGTCAAAATAAAAGTATTAATTTGCTCTTCCTCTTATTGTGAACTTAAACTTCTTGGCTACATGCGTGTATTCGTTGTTGTGAACGGGTACCTGCAGACAGACCACCTGGTCCCCCGGCTGGGCGTTGTCTTCAGGTGAATAGTCTCCTTCTTTCCTGAGCTGCTGCCTGGCTCGGGTTTTGCCTTGAGCCACGGGGTTGATCGCCTCCAGGTGAGATGGGTTGGGCAGCATGGTGACATGGAGAGGGTGTCCAGCTCCGAAATCCAACTCCACTGAGGAGGTGAGGTGGGATAGGACGTCCCCGATGGCAGGCGAGGTGTCGGGGAACTCGCTGAGGCCTCGCATCTTACGGAACATGAGCTGGATAGAAAAACAATGGAAGAACAGTGTTGTTTGAGGTTATCTAACCCTTGTTTGAACTTTGCCGGCTGTCTGTGACTTTCTGTTTCCTCGTGCTGCTGATTACAGTAGTGCAAAGCAAACAATCTAATCTTGTCATGGATAATTCATTAAGTGTGACTGTCTGGGGCTGATTAACCTCTGGTGGGAACTTCAGCAGGCCTGTCAGAAGGTTGAGTCGGCCTCTGTGGGGCATGCCAATGACAATGTCAGTAACTCCGCTGTGGGCGAACTGGTAGAAAAGCTCGTGGAAGAAGCCCATCATGCTCTCTGCTCCTTCTCCTCCATAACGTTTCACAGTGGCAAACTTGGTGGCCAGAAAGTGGTCAAATTCCTGGAGGTTGTGAGAGAAAAGGGAAAGAAAGAGATGGATACACAATTACATGACATTAACATATGAAATTTGATAAGGACATGCCAAATAATACAGTACATTTTATTTGCAGTGTATATAAATGGATTTTATCCTCCTTTTTCTTCCTGGCATTACCTGAGACTCCAGCATGATCTTGGCCAGCTGCCTCCTCTCCTCGGTAGAGAAACTCTTCTTCTTGAGTTCCTCAAAGCGGTCAGCGAACCACTCCCTCTCCTCCACGCTGCTCAGCTGGCTGGTCTCCACTGACAGATGGCCACAGTAGACTTTTTTCAGGTAGGCCTGAACCTCTTCCACTGAAGCCTCCGCTTTGTCAAAATGTCGTAGACCTGCAGAAGCACATGGAATGGGCAGTGATAACACAGGCAGTAGAGAGGGGAGTGACAAGTGAACAAAGGGGAGCATGACATAAACAGCTGTTATTTTGTTCAAAGTACTATTTATAACAATAAAAAAATTAAACTGCATTATGTCATGTTATCTTGGTGAGGTCTCATAACTACACTTGAAAAATATTAGGGCTAATCATTGTTTATATTATGTTTTTCTGAAAAGAAGAAGAAAAAAAAAACGCCAATATATTTTAAAATATAAAAATCGGTATTGGTCTTAAAAATCTCATATGGGCTGTGCTCTAGTATAAAATTATAAGAGTATAAATTAACAACTAATAAAAAGTATTAAATTAATCAATACTTTAATACTTTAATTAGACATTCTTGCATCCTCCAAAAATAATCATAGTTTCAATCAAGTTTATATGCATGTGATTTTGTCTTTCTGACAGCTTACATGTCTGTTTTAGTTACTAATTACTTTAAAAATTAAGATTTTGCACACACAATATTTGAAAATGTACAAAAACAACTGAAAGTCAATAAATCGACTGACAAAAAAATTGACTGGCAACTAATTTGATAACAGTTTTGTTATTTTTCATGCAAAACCTTTTCATGGTTGCAGCTTCACAAATGTGAGGATTTGCTGCGTTTCCTTTTAACTATATTAAATTATTTTTAATAATTTTGAGGTTTGGACTATAGTTTGGACAAAACAAGCACTTCTTTGAAGGTTAAAACCTACTTTTACATTAATGCACGAGTAATAATAATCCAATGATATAATATATATTAGTAGTAGTAACTCCAAGGGACAATTTTCTACATCAGTACTTTTAAAAACAGTTTCAATGCAGGTTGTTTCTTTACAGTGCGATATTAGTACTTTTACTTAGGTAAAGGATCTGAAAATTTCCTCCACCACCTTTACTTACGTAAGGTAAAAAGCCCTTTTTAACAAGTATAGATCACATAATGTTGCACATTAGAAGGAGACACTGTAATTATCCCAACTTGTGATTCAAGCCTTCTGTAGGTTTCCATCTACAGCTGTCATTTACCTGCAGTGTTGAGTTTTCCTCTAATGGTGCCAGTCAGCATGTCTATCTCCGGGACAGTGTCGGCCACAGGCTTTTGGGGTAGCAAGGGATTAATTTTAGCAGCCTTGTGTCCATGTGCTCTGTATGCCTCCACCAGACGAGCAAGACCATGATCTGAGCAAAAAGCAAAACAACAGGCCGCTATGAGGATGAGCTGTCCCAAAATACACTGCAGCTTCAATGTCAGCCACTGGGCGCAACTTCGACTGATCGCAACAAAATCATCCTCTAATTTAACTATTTAAATGGGAATTAGATGTTTTACACAAGTATAAAACGATTACAGCAGTAAAATAACAAACCAAACCTGAATGCATACATAATCTCTGAGTCAGTAGCGTTATTTTAGCACGACAAAGTTGCCTTTTTATCTGGTAATGTTAAGTTTGTGAATTAACCCAATACTGACCTTGATTTAGTGCCGCGATGCAGTCGCTCTGCAACTTGAGGCACCTCTCTGTCTGTTTGGGCCGGTATCCATAAACACCTTTCTCGGTGTGGTAACAGCAGCCGACAACCTGCCGGGCGACACAGGGTGGCAGTCTGCTCAACGATGTTTTCAGGAAAAGTAGGGCCGACATGTTTTAAGTGTACTTTAAAGCTTAATTTAATCTTCGAGCGGCGCACACAGGCCGACGGTTAGGTACAGCGGCCATAACATGAACGTGCTGTAGAGAGAGGCACGTTATGGGAGGAGACGCCGTATCGGAAGCTTATTGGCTCAGGTTCCTGCACTCGTTTCACAATAGTAGTCACCAATGAAATATTTGCTCTTTAGTTTTTTTTGTTCATACTTTTGTCGTAGGTTTATTCAACACAATATTTGTAGTTGTAGTATACGAAGGCACATTTCGGAGGAACGGTGCATGATGTTTCAGCTAAGTAAGAGATTCTGGGGTAAGTGAAGTGGCCACTGTGACGTTGCGCAACGTGCGCCACCGGTGCAACGAAATATGTGCTGCATTCTCGTGCTCCTTGTAAATCCCATATTCCCCATTTTAAAGTTGGAAATCAGGACAACTTGTTTTTGGTTAGAAACTGATTTTTTTCTATTTTATTGCCTTTATTCTACTTATTAATTGTTGAAGTCCCATTATTTTTAAATTGCACATAAGTGACGAATTAAAGTGAGTAGAAGTATGGGAATCACAGAGGTGGGACCAAGACATTGTCTTACAAGTCACAAGTAAGTCTTAGCACTCAAGTTCAGACAGTCAAGGCTGAAGTCCAAAACTTTGAGTTTAGAGTCATGTGGTCTTCACCAAATGTAATACCATTTTATATTTCTAACAAGAAAAGAGAAAAATCTAAAAAAAAATCTTTATTGAATAGGGTTATCCTGTACAACAAAAAGGCAGAGACATCACACAACAAATGTCATATTATTAAAAAAAAAATAATCATAATTTATATTTGGGCTTGGGGAGGGTGTCAAGTCAGTTACAGTCAAAAGGCTCAAGTTCAAGTGAAGTCATGAGTCATTGGTGTTAAAGTGAAAGTCGAGTCGCAAATCTTTTTTGATTTTGTCAAGTGTAAAGTCAATAATTTGTGACTCGAGTCCAAGTCATGTGACTCGACTCCACATCTCTGGTGAATCACATGCTATGGCCTTCACAGATCTCAACGTAACTGAACACCTATGCAGGATTTCGGAGTAATGTGTGCTAGACTAGACAGCACTTTAAACACAGGAATGGAGTTCATCCCTCCAGTAGAATTACAGAGACAAGTCTATGTCAGTATGCATTACAGTGTTCAGGAGGCTTGTTTTCATCTGCCTAAGACATTTCAGTGCTTATTTATGAACTAATTGTATTAAAACAATTGTTTTCCAAATAAGACTTTCAACATGACATTTAAATTAAAGAGATTCATCTGTTAAATTACCCAAGTATATAAAAGAGGACACCATCTTAATTTGCCTTACTCTGCTACAATTTGCCTGTGATTCAAGATAAGCCCTGTTCCTGTTTCCCAAGAACAGCAGTGACTTTGTTTTATCAGAATTGGAGGACAGCCTGAGTTCACACAGCTGAGAGCTTGGACTTAAAAATAGTAAATCCAGCTGTGTAAATGTCTTATTATTGGTAAGATTACATGATCATGCTTGAATGTGAAAATCAACATCAAGCACACCCTGACTAATCTTAGGTAAATGATAAAGAAAAGAAGACCAAGTTCAAAACCTTAAGTTCAACCTTTTTGGCACAGTATCTAAAACATTCAGAGAGAGAATGATATCAAACCACCCTGGTGCTTGTTCAGATAACCCTATGCTCTGAAGCCTTATTTCCCATTCAGAATGACCTAGACACATCAATAAGATATATCACAACATGGTTTATTATCAGGAGACTCAATGTTATCAGTCATGACCTGTACAGTTAGTCCAATTATACAGAATTGTTCTGCTCACCTGGTAGGGGTTCTAAAGTAGATATATAGGCTTACTATTATCCAAGGAAGGTTAAAATCAAGGGCAACTGGACTTGGTTGAAGATACAAGAAGACATTTCATCCGTTTTTGTTTGTAGAGATTTGAAGCTAAAGTTGCACACTAGACTGAGACAACACGTCTGGTTTACTGTAGGACCTCCACCACTGGGTGGAGATGTTTCACATCATTTAGCATTTTGTAGAAGGAAAAGGTAAACTTTAAGAAGCATTTGGTCTCATAAAGTCACAAGGGTACTTCCCCATGCTTTCTGAAATCTTAACTTGGGGTAGAGACAATGTCAATTGGTGGTAACATGAAAGGAAGAATAAGGAGGAAAACAGGAAAATTGTTTTCACCAATACTTCAATAACAAATCATTATACACCTCTTTAAAGACCCAGGGTGCATTCCTATACCCATACTACTGTATATGTCCCAATATGTAGTATGTCAAGTGCAGTATGCCAAAAATACCAGGATGTTCTACTGCAGCCAGTCGCATTTTGCAGTATACAAGCCAGCAAGCTCTTCTGGCTTTTTGGCCCACAATCCTATGCACAACATGAGTATGAGCAAGAGGATCGAAGTTCAAGGCACAATGTGGTAGTATGTTCCAATTGTTTGCATACTGCATGATACAGTAGAGCTTTGTGAGGGCTGCTGCATTACTTACTAAAACTAAAAAGTATGTGATTTGTAACGCAGCACTAGTCTGTGAAGTGCTCAGTCAGTAGCTTGTGACGGCTGAAGTAAAGACAGAGATGCACACCATCTGCAGATTTACCTTCTTCAATATACAGTATTATTTTCATGATGATATCAAACATTTGGTTTCCAATTTTCCCTGTCACATCTGTTGGTCCTAACCGCACACCTGAGAATATCACATTTTTCATATTCTGGTTGGCTGCCACTTCTGTAGCGATTTTGTCGATAAAGTCAGGGCTCACAGGCCATTGTGAGGGCAGAACATTTTTCAGCTTTCCGAAATATTGGTAAACATAAGGCTTCTAGGTACATCTATTATTTCAATGTATTATCAATCCAACGGCAGAGGAAACTGTATAGAAAAAGAAGCAGAGATGCCAGTTTCTCCTCCCACAGCAGTCATGTACAACAGACGCTGTAGTAGGGCACTCTGGGAAATAACAGTCTCAAATAGCTGAGGCAGGTGAATAACCTAGAAAATGTAAACACTTTCACTTTATAATAACCTCAGGACACACTGATTTCCACAGTGACTAGACATTATTGACCTCAGTATGAGTCAAGTGCAACCCTGCTGGTGTGGAAAACCAATCAGTGAAGTCTGCGCTGTCAGCAAGCGGCATCTCCTGATGTATAAAGTGAGTCACTAAACATTTGGAAAATATGATACTGTCTGGGGTGCGACTAATAATTATTTACATTATCAATTAATCTGACGATCATTTTGTATATAAAATTAATTACAATCCCACAGCTTGTTTTTGTCTATCTAAAAATCCAAAACATATCTGATGTACAATACAAAATGAACAAGCAAGTTCAGACATTTAAATTTGTATTTAAAATATTTGTGACCTTTGCTTGATAAAGTAATGTTCCCATTATTGGATTAATGGTTTAATCTACAAATGCCAGAGATTTTTTATAAATTGTCTTCACAATTTCCCAAAGCCCAAGTCAAGGTCTTCTATAACATACAATGAGATCAGTTTCATCAAACTTATGTTCGATTCTGATATCTGACTTATCATTTCCATCTCTGAAAGCATTAATCAACTATCATAATTGTTAGATTAATCATGTTGATCAACTTAACCTTTTAACTACTACTATTACAGAGTCTAAACTAGCGTGCCTTTCTACAATTTAGCTGTAGAGGGATTTTATAATTCACATATAAGACAGACCCCAACCCATTAAGACACCAGGGAGTTTCCATTAAGAGTTCGATAAACCTGATTTCCACCTGTCTGTTACTGCTCAGAAAAAAGCAAAAAAGCACAACAAAGAGAAACAAGTTAGCGAGACATGACACACTGGGGGAGGGAGGGGTGGTTTGTAAAATGTCTTCACAACACTTGACAAGCACAACACACAAAGACACACAGTCCATATTAGGGGAAATGGTTTAATTTGGAGACAGAGGCAAAGAAACACACCACACATGAACAAACATTGACCAAAAAAGAACACTTTCGGCTACACACGCCGCTATGGGAAAAAACAGAAAACTCTACACAGGTAAAAAGCAAGGCTCAAACTAAACAGTTAACTCTTCAACTAAGACAATTATCCACACAAGTTGGCGAAATCCTGATGACCATTAAACTATGTGGACAGCACAAATACTAACATGAAACTTACCACGAGTTAGAGGATCCCAACCCCCCCGAAACTGAAAGTGATTAACGAAGTGAAGAAATATGTAGAGATCGAAGTAAAATCAAAATCAGGCATCTTTTTAGAGACAAAAAAACAAAACAACAAAAAAAATTGCTTGACACCACCACGAGGCCAAACTCAAGACCTGGTCAAGGCAAGGCCACATTGAGAGGCCAGACAATTTTTTTTCCAATATAGATTTTTTTTCCTTTAATTTCCAATATAAAAAGCTTCACTGGTACAAAATACATATGAACAACCAGTTGTAGAAATTGGAAAGCCTGTGTATGTCTTTTTTTCTCTTTTTCAAATCCCACCCAGTTTCAAATAAAAATTGATTTTGACTGAACAGAAAAACTACTGTATGTATAATACAGATCACATCAAGATGCACCCACTTTGGCTTTCATCAAGACAAGATAAAACATCTATTAAATTATTGGTGGAACATGAACAAAGTCCTACCGATTATCAGACAAGAAAATAACAAGACTTTTTTTTTTTTCCCTTACTCCTCTTCTCTTTTCTTTTGGATCAAGACAATATCTATAGAGATGCAAAGCTACCACACAGTCAAAAAAATAGCACTTCAGAATATGAAAACAACAGAAGAAAGAGTGATTGTTAAGAGCTCGATGGGATTTGTGATGGAAGCCCCTGAAGTGAGTCAAGTTCCTGTTGGGACCGCTGTGGACTGTACATTGTGCTTTTTTTAATTATTCATTCACAGTAACACTTCACCATACACCGCGTATCGCCGCACATCTGCAATCATTTCAGTGTTTGACACACACTTTTATCCTTTTAAGATCTTAACATGGCTCCCAAGTTTGTTTTTTTTAAACTTGAGTTTTAGCTTGCTTATGACTTTATTGAATTCAAAACAAAATTCCCTCAACACATCCGATCACCAATCGTGATTTGTATCGCAAAGTGTTACAGTACATGTGTTCACACTAAGAAAGGAGGTTTAACCTTCAAATGTATAGGGAAGTTTATTGTTTATCTACAATTTTTAAATCAACTGTTCAAATTGAGTACATCACAATTCACATTTACCAATAACTCAACACACAGAGTGGGGGAGAGGATGAGGAGAAGGGGGACAAGAGCTTTCATGACACTGGCATAAATAGACAAAAAAGGCGAACTGCAGCAATCACTAAACCAAGGCCTAATAAGGATGTGTAGGCAGTTTCTAGACGTATATATGGCACTTTGAATATTGTATTGCATTTGGATAGAAAAAACACACTGTAAAAAGCACATGCCCATATTAAAAAGTGAAATCAGTGGTACCTTGAAGATTTAGGGATTATAATCACACACACACACACACACACAACATTCTGTAACAGTGATTAGCTCCCACAATTGTGCTTAACGTTTCCTTACAAAACTACAACACTTTCCCTCAAGCACGGTTTCAAATTTGGTACCTATTTATTTTATTTTTGGAGTATTATGCATTTTGAGAAAGGAAGAAAATCCAAACTGAAAAAAAGGTCAAATGGTGACAACTGTGCATTTTGTATTGTAATCCTGTGTGAGTGTCTAGTTTCACACACAAAAAAGCCCCTGAGTTGACAACTCTTTAGCGCCATCAGGTATGCAGTTTTAGGGAACACTTCTTTGGGGGTGAAGTGGTTGTTATTTTACCAAGGTTGTCTCAACAACTTGTAGTGCAAGACAAAATACCCCCCGGTAAAAAAAGTGTAAACTTTGTGCTGAAAAAATGGAATGTATTTATAAACCAACACTATTGTGGTGGATTTAGAAGTATTAATGTGCTGTGCATCGTGTACGATGAAAAAGAACGATCAGCAAAAAACAAGAAAAAAAGCAAGTGTGCGTGTGTGTGTGTGTGTGTGTCTATAAAGTGTGCAGAGACCCACAGGCTGTGTGTTGTGTTCAAGTGATCTCTTCTTCAGGGGCT
>JAPMOB010246246.1:0-30402 GCA_029875015.1 Lepomis gibbosus | reverse complement strand
CACACACACACACACACACACACACACACACACACACACACACACACACACACACACACACACCATAAATAGATTGCTATGATGACAAAAGACAGTATTAACGCTTGTAAATAATTTAAGCATGTTTTGGTCGCAAATAATACTGTAAAATTGCATTCATGTGCAAAGCTAGAATACATGAATGTGCTTGGAAGTATTATCATAGCATAAATAGTAGCGATTAGTGCTAGCATAACTGACCATTGTTAGCAATTAACATGACCAATTCAACTGTTGGCATAAATGGTTGTTTGGAATAACTTAAGTCCGGTAAAAGATACTTTTATCCAAAGCGACTTATTTAAGGAGCAACGTATAAGCATCAGTAAAGAAATCTATTAGTCAGTGGCGCTCCCAGAAAATTCACCTAGGGGTGGCCTGATGGGGCCACTGGAACACTGGAAATTCTTGGGTGACACACTAAAACCAAAAGCCCTAACTGAATTTTAGGAGTTCTATTATGCAGTTAATAGACTAACTGAAAACTACGTAAAATATGAGTGAAGGAATCATAGACTAATATACTTTAATTTACTTTCTTATTTTACAGTTAATGTTCCTTATTGGCTTATGTCCATAGAGTTAAAAATGTTCAGTTAACATTTTGAGTTCCATAAAGTCTTGTTTTAATGTGTTATGTCATAATAATAATAATAATAATAATAATTATAATAATTATAATAATAATTATAATACATAAACATTGACTTGGAACAAGTCTACTCAAGATTACAGACATCACATAACATTAAAAATGTTTTGTTTCATATTAGCCTAAATAATAACAATTTAATTAAATACACAATATGTGCCTGCATAGAGTTATGTAATTTTACCGTACTATTTTATCAGTTTGGTGTTATTCCTACAAATAACTAGGATTGTTATTCTTGAGATATCCAACTTTTTAACCACAGATTTGACCAGTGGGGCACCAACCATTTTAAAACATAGGCTTCAATGCAATATTTAAGCTGACACCACCAAGCCCTAAACAAATGAGCCTACAAGGCCATCCGTGAACAGTAGTGAGTTCAACAACACTTAAGTCTACAATGAAGTGCACAGACAACTTCTTAGGGATACAGACCCATACTGTAGCTGTTTCACACAGAGATCCTTCAATTAATGCGGAAAGAATGTCCCCCAGTATGCCGCATTCGCTCACCCATACTGAACAAAATATTGCAGCATAATCCTGCACCTGTGTGTGCATCCACATGAGACTATGAAAAAAACACTCTGGCTTGTAACACAACAGTTTTGAAAACTTTTTACACAGACAGTGTTCCGGCTATGATACTTCCGGATCAGAGGTGGATCAAATCTGACACCCCTTCCCGGATCCGTACCTTTCATACAGTGCACTGAGCTGGCATACTGGCATAATAATCCCAAAAAATAAGGCAGTGTGAAAGTGCCTGTATGACAATACAGTTATGACAATCTTAATAGACACTCATCCTCATCTATAGCCTATAAATCGATCCAGCACAGCAACTTGGCCAATGCGCGGATCAGCAACACAGAGTCAGGACGTAAAAGATGCTTTCACTCACTACAGGCGAGGGCTCACTCTGAGGAGAAAGGCAGCAACGGTTCTTACTCTTAGCAAACTTCTGGATTACTTTGGTAAAGTCATGTAGCTACTGAATCGGCTCTGACTTTTGATGGACAGCAATGAGTTGTGGCAATACCCTCAGAAAGGTGAAGATGAAGAAAGGCACAGGATGGTCTCAAAGCCAGAGGTGCAGCAGTGCTTTTACCGTCACACACAGTGCTGTCTGTAGCTCTAGTGCCCGTGCGACATCAGTTTGCTGTTAGCGTTGTTGCTAACCTGTTGCTAAGCAGACTAGTATAGCGCTCAACAGCACAGTACAATACACAAAACTGTGTAGCAAGGTGCCAAACTTATTACAAACTAGCCTGACTACTAACCTCTGTATTATACTTAAATAACTCTTTCTTCTGCATCTTGTTGCTACCTCAAGAGAAAAACACACACTTGCTGCAGCAGGCTGACTGGTAACTCTGATCTGCTCTGCCTGTTATTTCCGTCCCTTAACCGTTCACAATTTTAGAAATAGGATAGCCATTTACATGGACGAATAAGAGGCCTCTCTTAAAGGTCCAGTGTGCAATATTTCTGAGGATCTAGTGACAGAAATGCAATATAAAATCCATATAACTATGTTTTTAGTGGTGTATAATAATGACATAATTATACCTCACATAAGAATTCTGGCAGCATAGACACTTATCACTACGTTGAATATGTACATTCAATGAAGAAGAAGTAATTATATAAAGCAGGGTTGGACAAATAAGTCTTTCATCTGAGCATTTATCCATGGGTGAGAACTTAAGTCAAATATATTTTTGCGCTACAGTGTTTGTGAAAGAAATTGATCACGAAGTGATGGCGTCACATGCTCACGATAAAGCCTATACTGTAGCGCGTGTGTTCCGGTGTTTTATCCGCATCAATCAACCTAGGTTGATTTTGCTTTTACAGTTCCCCAGTATCTCCAGGCAGAGGACATTTAGGGGAATCATGTTTTCTGAGGTGTGTCAAACAGGCTATAGACTCTTTTTCATACTGTTCAGAATTATTTAAAAGTAAAAGTTCTCAATTCAACTAAAAATAAAATGCTGCTGCAAAATACGTTCTTGCGCTTTTACTTTGCAGGCAAAACCACTGAAGAGACTGCTTATTAAATTATAATGTCTCATTTAGTCTATAAGCGTTAAATCCAGAATGTGTGATATGTGGGTGTGGATCATTCATGGAGTGGGCTGACAAAAGTAAAGTATCGTAACTTATGACTTTTGCTGTTGTGTAATTAGTAAAGTAATACTTTTCAATTAGTAATATGCATTGACTCACAACTCACAACATTGTAAATTTGTTACATTGTTGTGCAGGACTTGCAGCATTTCTGTACTTTCCTATGCTTTCTGTATTTGTAGCATGTCTCTTTATGCTGTGTGTTGTCAAGTTGGTGAATGTGTTTCTTGATTTATGTTTTCTTCACATGGAGTGCATTGAGCTTTCTCAGCCACCTTAAAATAAGGATATAGTCTGAAATATTCAAATGTTAAGGCATACATCTTATGTGTTTACCACACTACTTTATATCCACAATGTATTATTGTTAATCTGATAATTGCAGTGAAAAGTGGTTTAATTATTAGTAATTCATTCTATATATTGCGGTCTACTTGTTTATTTTGAATGTGTTTCCCCCTGTAATGTGCAGGACTGCTTTAAGGCACACAGATAGAACCTCAACCAAAACAGAAAAAAGAAATTGTGATTATATTAAGTTTTTGCTATTGAGGGATTTTTCCTCTCACAATATCAAATGATTATTTCTAAACACCATAACAAATAAAATAAATAAATAATGTAAAAATGGTACATCTGATCTTAATGAACCCCCGAAATGCCATGTAATTCATAGATAGGTTACTGAAGTTTCTAATAAATATTATGATACTAATATCAGAGGTGTTATGTTGCTTAACACAAAAAAGCAACATTTAAAAACGTAAACGTAACGTCATTTGCTTTGCTGCTTTAGATCAGTCTAATTCTAACTGAAATATTTTCAGGGAAATGACGTAACTATAACACCTGGTAAGAGAACTAACCTCTTAGACAGACACCTACCATGAAAAACGCCTAAAAAATAACATACCCAAAAAGAATCAGGAATAACTCCTCAACCATTAGGCCTAGATGCATGTTCTTCTTTGATGGGTCAGAAGCTAATGAACGGAATCAACAAATTTGTTTATGCAATTAAAGAGTAAATGGAGATGCAAAAAAAGCAAATATGATACTTTCATCCTCGCCTGGTATAAAGTCTATATTTTAATAGCAATATCACCATCAAAACCATTATAATGCAACTGAATATCTTCGAATACACCTGGAATACAACTGTAACTGTAAATTTGAAAAGAAAAGAAACTAATATACAACAGTTAATATTTACTTTTATTTGCATATTTACTGTTTACATGTTCACTTTTATTGGGATTTTTCGTCAAAATACTATTTCTATTCAAAATACTATTTCTTCCATACAACTGCATTCCAAATAACATAAAGCTTCCAAAACACTGACACAGTGTTAAAGTGATACCGATACCAATTGAATACTTCATTCGATACCTTGCATAAAATACCACCGTAGTCATAGTAGTTGATTGATAGCCTATTATGATTTTTTTTGTTGTTATGGACAAGCTAGGTTATCTATTTAATTTATTTCTTGTTTCAAATAAGTTACATTAAAGTATTGAAAAATTGTTTCACATTATCATCATCCTAATTAGGTCTTCCTCAGGGGTATAGTATTATATGGAGAAAGACTACAGCTTGCAGTTTTTTTTTATATTCAAAGGAAAGAGAAAGAGTAAAATAGTACAGTGACCAATTAAGTTGTGGGAAATTTTTCGAAACTTGTGTTGAAAGTTAACAACAGAATTTTTTTTTTTTTAACCTTCGATCAATAAACTAAATTGAAAGATCTTCGTGAGTGTTTTTTCCTTTAGTGGTGAGTTGCAAACCTCCAAAAAGAGTTATTTAAACAATTCACTAAACTACACTAAATAGTCCAAAGAAGCAAACAGAGGAAAAGAGAGCATCCAGCCGATCAAACGAACTACATCTGAAGCAGCCGCAGCTGCAGCCAGAGGCTCCGTTAGCAAAATCAGCTGATTTGCCACAAAAGCGTCTAATTGATGTGATGGAACTCAGCAATTGATCAGTGACAAGTGATGTGAATAGCAAATAAAAATGTACAGAGAAGTGTCAAATGATACCACAAGATGAAATCAACGGAAAGCCAAGCTTCTGGTGATAAACTTGCAACAGTGACAAACATGCCTGAGACCACAGTGCTCAGCAAGTTGAGCAGCTGTCAAAATCACGCATGGAGACGTTTAGATTCTACTCAATATTGGGCTATTTTGGTCGATTCCATAAAGGTATCGAGTAGCAATACCCATTGGTGCATGTGTTGTTATTAAGTCTGTGAATTTGGTGATTTTAGTGATATGAGTTACACAGCTGATCAGAGCTGGAGCTGAGCTTTGTTTAGAGTAGTCGGACAGCAGTGTACCATAGGAGATGAGAGATATCTAGATGGCAATAACTGCAGCCATGTTCACAGAGCTATTTATGTTGAGATATAAGCTCATTTAAATGCTTGGGGTTTGATGTGTGTTCGGTATGGATAAAAATGGTTTGTTTGAGATTCTAGCTGAGCCTCCTAGTTTCACAGAGGTGTGTAGCATGGAACACTAAAACACTATTTAGGTGAATTTAAACAATGGCTAAGTTTCTAAACGCATCTTATTGTCATGTAAGGGCCCTGTTCATGTTGGACAGACATTTTAATTGCATTTTGTGTCTGTTAAGAGGCACAAAGACACTCTTTATGTAWATGCCCCYATAACTGCCGTTTTAGCTATGTGGGAGCTCTGGGCATTAGCTGTAGCAGCTCCATGTTGCAAGCACCAATCCGGTTCGTTTTTATTTCTATAGACAGTACTCACAAAGGTATAATGATCAAGATTAACTTAAAAATTGAGTTCTCCTTTAAGAGGAGAGACAGCTGTTTGATTCACTGACTGGCCTGATGATTGTTTGGCTTCTGACATTTTGTGCCAAGTAATCTTTGAGTAATAGTTAACAGTAAAATACTGATTAAATCATATGTTGACTGCAGTTTAGTGGCTTTTTTCTTGGCATCATCTTTGGTACCAGCCTCTTGTGTCTTTGAGCATCACTCCCCAGAGAAACTGCTTTTGATGATGAGTGTTGTAATAGGTGTAAAAGCTGGGCTGTTTCCTTTTCTTTCAGCCACAGTGGCGAAAACTGCTTCTGTCCTCTTCTTCCTCTGTAACAGTAAAAAAATCCATAAGTAAAATATATTACTTCCTTTTCAGCAAGGGTTGTTTCCCATGAAAGTCCTACCTAACATGAGTTATTGGAGTAACAAAAAGGAAATTAATTTATCTATAAACATAATGCATTACTTTAATCGTTAAATCACTTAAAATCCTTCACATGTATTTTACAGTAATATGTTCTTAATTCAAAATCCCATTGTAAAGACAGGTTACGTCAAATGTATCACTGAAGACATGGGAGACGTAACACATGCACAGAGATGAAATAACTTATATGAATACGACAAGAAAATGAAAGTTCTAAAGTAATAATGTGCAAGTACAATTAAGTGATATTGCAAAACAGAACACTTCTGCTACAGTTTTTCAGCTGTAGGCAATAGTCTATAACTACCTACAGATGGGATCTTAACAGAGAAACACCAGGGTAGATTTAATCAATTTTTAGAACATTTTGTTTCTTGCTTAACCCCAGGCAATCAGCATTACACAGGCAAAACCCACATGGCAGCCATATTGCCAGGAGGATTGCCCACGGTGGACAAAAGTTGAACCTTTCTTATCCTCCTATAGCCTGGTGTCTGAGTCTGATAGCATATGCATGCAGATAACAACTTCAAAAGATTAATTCTCATCTTGCTTCACATTTTTTCTTGTACTCAGAGTAGCCTAAGTCTTTTGTTACATAGCCTTTAGCTTGGTAAAGAACTTTCCCTTAAAATTCATCCTGAGGCTCATGGCTGATAACCCTGTTTGACGTGCAGAGGTGTTAAATTATTTAGGTTGAATCTGTATTTTGTTATAGAATGGAGTTGGAAGGAATACTAAAACATATCAAGTTACCAGCTATGAAGGCTTGGGTGAATTAAATACAAGATATTGACCTTGTAAATAGTGAGTTTGTACACCTGATCATTACATAATATAATGTTTCCCCTGAAATGCCCTTAAGCACATCACATTTTAGTAAATGAACATGTTCTCAAGAAAAAAATCTCTAGTGACTAGTGCATGTGAGCTGGCTTTTAATGACTATAATCTCAATAGTCAACGCATGTGCCAGATTTGAACTAACTAGGCTTTTATAAGTTATTATGTCAATTTTGCAATATAGTACCATATACAGTCTTTGAAACAATAACAGTATAAAAAAGTCAAAAACGAATAAAAAACAAATAGAAATTGGAATATAGTTTTTTTTTTTAATATGCTCAGTCTCCCGGGTCTCTTCTGTTGCATTGTACTGTATGGCTTATGTCCTTCACAGCATAGGAAACCATGCATAAAGACCAGGCTTCCCAGCATGCCTCAGGCTTACCAACATAGTTGCCAGCAGGATGCAACACTGCAAAAGGTGCTGCCTCTTTAAGTCTCCTGTGTGGCATGTTAAGCAATGGTAATCTGCCGCAGTGCAGACAATAAATTCCACTGCATAACTAAGCGTCACCATGACATCGTACCTGGATGGAATATCATATGGGCAGATGGAGGGATAGGTGGATGGAGGCCATGCCCCTTGCAGAATAAATATGTGTCCCTGATGTTGACACAAAAGGGAAAAAATCTGACAACCACTCTCAGTGTCACCACTTGTCCATGCGTTGTATTATAGAAAAAAAAGAGGACTGTGCATTAATTATTTCCCCTAGCTTAGTGCCTGTTTGGTCAGCATGCGATTCATCTGTTCAGTGCAACAATGGAGCTCAATGCAATGACAAATCTGAAGGCCTGGGCTGTCTTCCCAGTTCCCAAAAGCCTAATAGTGTGCCATGTGGAATGATGTAATGGTAAAACACTGCAAAACTTGAGAGCTCACCAGCTTTAGTGCGGGCAGGGGGAAAAAGGAGCGATAGACTGGAGAGAGAGCTCGAAAGACAGAAGGAGACTCAAAGGGCCTGATTACTGCATATCATCTAGAATACAACTTGTACCACACAAATCTCCAGTGAGATCCCCATACTGTTGGAGTCTGATAACAGAAATGAAAAGCTAGTTTGTGTTGGGGCTCTCTTAATGCCACCGCCTCGCAGTGTTGAGGAAAGTGATCTTCGAATGTTCACTGCATGACTTAGACAGCAACTCTGCAGTTATTTGACAAACTGAAAGCCATTTCAGGCTGTCACAAGCAAAAAATTATTTGGAACACCCCGTAGCAAGGACCTATAATCCCCAACAAATAAATGTTATTATTCACAACAGTGTGAAAAGAGACACACCAAAGCTGTCCTGCACTAAGTGTCGGTTTTGCTACGGGGTTTAGATTTTGTTCTCTCAGTTTTTTTCATGAAAGATGTTAGACTGGCTTTTTTTCACTACTTTGAAGAACATAAAATTAAAGGGTGGTAGCAACCACAGTAACACTTGATAAAACAGCTCTATGCATAGATGTCACTTCCTAGATAAAGTGAACCAGCCAATGCAATTTTTACATGTATTTTTACATGTGGCTAATGAGAAATGCTAAATCAGATGCAATGAAATATAGAGATTGTTTCTCAATTGTTTTAATCTATTTGTATGATCTCAATAAAAACACCAAAACTCAGCATAACATACTAATTATTTAGATTGCTTAGAGGATACACTACATAAAACATTGCCTGAAAGTCAACTTTTTGGGGTAAACTTGAGATATTAAATTGTAATGAGTGACTGGTTTACACAGAAAAAGGTATTGCTTACAAGTTATTGCTACTACTTTCTTGACATTGAGGCTTAACATCCACCTTTGGTTAATGAATTTCTATAAATGTTGGTGAGGTATTACAAGAATAACATGTAGTTCTAAGAAGTTCATGCAACCCACACCGCTGTGGCATTTAAATCACTTGAAATGAAAATCTGATTATTATTATCTACCACTGCAGTCTATGGGCATATTTCAGTCTCATCTCACGCAGAGCACAATATGCACAAGGAATACATATCGGATCTCGATCAGAGAATTCCAAAGAATAATCGTTGTAAGCTGCAGTTTTTTTATTACATTACCAACCAAATTACATTATATAATTAGACAACTTAACTGCAGTATGTATTTTAAATCATGATTTAGAGAAAAACATTAGATCCGAGGTGTAATGAGGTCTGATTCTTAAAAGGTCTCGTAAGAGTAGTTTCTTTGTGGTAAGTCTTTATTATTGCATGGCACGGAAATCAATTACAGTTTTATAGAGAATCTTGATCCCTTATGGGGAATTCAGCAAGGAACACTTCACAATTTTAAAGGTCTTCAGGATTTAGGCAGCAAAGAAAAATGTTCACTGGTGACATCTTCAAGATGTTTTGAAGTCAAATGCATGCTGGGAGAAGCCTTTTGTTATAATAATGCATATTTAAATAAATTTATATTAAAATAATAAAATGAAAACCACCTCCAGTTGCTGGACCCAATCACTAAGTCCACCCAACAGTATATAGTGAAATATTTTCTGTGGCTTTTTGGTATGGCTGTATGACAAACTTGGTATCCACCATTCATGGTCGATTTTCTATTTCAATTCATTTCCCGGACCAATTTGTTGCAGCCCGTAGAAACATGCTCCTTACTATGCATGGTGTTCTAATACCCTTGGCCCTTTTTGGACAAAAGGCAGAGGAGAGAGCCAGGGGCATTTCATTTCATGCTCTGCCTCCTCAACCCCAGATGTTCGCCTCGAAAACATCTCCACTGATACAGGTAGAAGCTTAATGGCCTGCAAATTGCCCCAAGCTCAGGTAATGAAATGCAACCTCTGTATAATTTTAATTGAGAACTCTGGATGGAAATCAAATGATAATGTGCTCCATGCATGGGAAGTTTTCAAGTAACAGTGAAATGTGTGTCTGGTGTGTAACTCCAGCTTGGGCTAAGGTAAATGGCTTTTTCCTATTGAGCCTCTCTTCATTTTAATTGTGGATTGCATGGTGTAATAAACTGGTTGGTCATGACTTAGCATCTGGTAAATGAAGCAGAGGATGTACACACCTCTGAATGCACAATGGTGCTCCATATTTACAATTCAATCCGACAGGGTGCCTATTAGAAGCCATAAAGCTGCTCAACTGTTAGATAAGATACCCTCTATAACCCTCACCCCTCTCCCCATCGACACAGACACACACACACAGACTCAATCCCTGCACTTAACATTGTTCAGTTAATGTGTCTTCATTTATATTACATGTTTCTCTTTGTTGGATATTACGAGTATTTGTTTGCTTGATTAAGACCAGCATAGAGCAGTGCCCTTATCACACAATCTTCTTTTAACTGCAACCCAAACAGCTGGGACCTGTGGAATAAAATACGAAGGAAGAAGCTTGAGTGTCCCACAAGTGGTGGTATCAGAACTTCTCCGAAAAGCGGGTGTCCAAAATGCATGTTAGCAAGCTAACATTAGCTACTGTTATTGGCCAGTGAAATTACATTTAGTGTATTTTTTTGGCCTGTTGTCTCCTGAAACTACTCTCCAGTTTTCACCAAGTTAGAATATTACATCTTGCATTATGGTGGAAGACATAGTGGGACAGGGAGGAAACTTTTGAGAGACAAACATCCCAGGCAACATTTGATAAAAGATGCCCAGAGAGTCCTTTGCGGTTTCTCAATCTGCGTACTTGTCTGTACTTGTATTCTTGTGAAACGTCATAAGTTGCAGCCAAAGTACTGTAGTGCAGGAATATAGTTGTTTAAAATATGTGGCTGATTTCACAAGACAGAGCTGATTTAAAAAATTGCTACAATGCTTTAGAAGATGTGAAGTCCCGCCTGCTAATGGGTCCGGCCGTCATCAAGTCTGCTGCTGTTCCGATTGCTAAATGATTGACTGCATGTTTCCGTTTCTGGGAGTTTGTACTGCCGACCTGAACTTGCCAAGTCCGAGCTTTAAAGAACAGAAGTCCGAACTTGGCGAACTCAGTATTGAGAAACAGATCTTGTATGAGGGCTAATCACTAGCATGTTGGAAAAAGTTCTCAAAAATGTTAACTTACTCACTGTAAACCTGTATCAAAATATGTAACACAACATATTACAAGTTCAAATCGCAATAGTGTTAGCAAACAGTTACCCATTTACAAATCCAGCACATAAAAATGCCAGCCAAGGATGTCAGCTCGACATAGTGGAGTAATTAGTGAAGTCCAACATTCACTCTCCTTTTGTCTCTATTTTGGTCTCCATCAACTCGTAAGGGCAATAATTGGCTTTTAAGCTGCTAAATGCTTCACTATGCTCACCGGTTAGTTGCTAACTTTGTCTGCCTGAAGTTTGCTGCTAGGCAGCTGGGTTTATTGAAGCGTTTAAGCTTTTATTCAGTAAAGATGTAAAGCTTTATCTTCCTCTAAGCTGTAGTAAACTTGATTTATGCCATAAGTTTGATGACCAAAAACTGGTCACAGTCAACAGATTTCAGACAACTATGCAGAGAAGCTGTGGGTGCACTGGGCTTGGAGGACTTGGGGCAAACCAGATGTTGTCAAACTTTCAGATGAACCCCTGCCACTGCAATAAAGCCTACTTGAACCATAATTTCAGTGACAATGACATGATTAAAAACGATTTGCGGATGTTGAGATATAGCTCAATTTAAATACTACCAGGGGCCAGGCTTATGAACAGTTTACCAAAAGTAATTTATATACACACAAATTTTGTCTTCTTGGCTGTGTCATTTGAGATGAGGTACAGAAGTGCAAACTACTGGTATCATCTCCAAGCATTGCTTATTTGTCACCTGTCTCATCTATCCCAGATGTTCTCGAGAGTCCTAATGATGTGCACTCTTTCCATCCCTTTCGCCCTAGTCTTCTTCAGGAAAAGGATGAAATCATGCTCTGCCTGGAGTTGACTCTTAAGTATCTTGCACATGTACACAAGCACACACATACACACACATAGATACATACACTTAGAGCATGGATGGACCATATTCGAAAGCCTTCTGACAGGCAGCAGGTAATGGCGCCAAGGCCAGCTGCTTCTGCCCCACCTCTGCTCAGCTGTCCGAGCCCAGAGCAGCCTTTGAACAGCCTATTACCCCGACACAGCACCGGGGGAAAGCAATCAGCTCCAGAGGTGCACTGCTCTCACACCAGATGGTGTGGGAGATGAATCGAGCCATTATATTAGTGCTGGATAATTCCTCAGATGAAGCTAATTAAAAAGAAAAATAAGTGCTATCCTGCCTCTTCTTACCTCCTTTGCAATCTGAATGGGAACTCCTCTGACGCTCCTCTTTCACTTCATGTTAAAAAAGAGAGAAGTAGCCTTTTTTTCTCAGAATTTTTCCGCCAAACATCAAGAAATGAAAAGTTTCTTTATAAAATGAGATACCCGATATTTGAAAAACACCTGCTCTTTGCAAGAATGATTGGCAGCACAATCTGACAATAAAGGAATGCTGTAGATAGGCTTTACAGCTTGGAACCCGTGTATTTTAATTCAACTGAATAAGATCACAATCTGATGAGATCATCAGCTCATAATAGTTTTTATCCCAATATGTTTATAAAGCTTTGAGATTTAACACTTCAACTGCATGAGCTGTTAAATTATCTAAATATGCTATATAAAAATATTAAACACTTGGGAAACATGAAATTCTTATTACATACTATTAACAGTCAATATTTTTTCAGTAACCTTTTTTCTTCATTCACACTGAATGTTAAAAACACTAATTAAAGTACGAGTAGAGGCACAGCACCTTCTTACATGCATCTTACTTATTTAAAAAAAAAACTCTGGATGTAATTCAAGTTCACAGCTGTGGAGCTGTGAAATTAACTTTGTCCCTGCTATTGTTTGCAGTCACACCTTGAAAAATACAGCTGAAAAAGTATGTCAAAGAGCTCGGTAAATATGGTACCTGCATTGGCTTAAGCCCAAGCAGACAGAGACGGGCACCACCAGAATGTGAATCTCAGTTAGCTTTAAAGGATTTAGGTAAACTCTGAAACAGTGCTTATTGCTCTCTTATCCACTTTTGTGTTAATGAAAAGCATGTCCTGAATCTGTCAAGGGAGATTAGGTGAATATCATTACTATTGTCCTTTTGCCAATGTAGATTCACTGTATCCACAGGGATTATCATCCAACACATGCCAACGTGTATTACCTCTCTCTGCCAATGGAACTTAAGAAAGGTTCAGCTGATGATAAGGACTAGAAATCATGTGTCACAGGAAATTCAGACTGCATCAAATTCTGAGAGGTGGATCCTATTTTTGACTACACCAATGCTATCCACTGTGCCCAAATCAAAGTACTGGACTTTAGATGGAAGACAGGATGCCTTGACCATGATGTCTGTATACTGGCTTCAAACGCAGCCATCTCCAAAACTGATTCTTGTGTAATGAACATCTGATTTTAATTTTATCTTGACAACTTTTTTCAGATGAAACTGAGACAGGGCCTAATGCTTTTATATTGAATCACGTGATCAACTTAACAAACAACAACACACAGATGAGTGATTAAGCTGGGGTAGGCAGCATTGGGAAACTAGCAAGAGACGGCTAGATTTTGAAAGTATCCAATCGAAAAAATCTGCCCGCTTCGCTTGAGGCCTACCTCCAAACTCACTCCTACCATAACACATTTCCATGCGCAATGAATGCACTGGCAGAGTGCATGCAGGTATCTATGGAGACAGACAGGCAGGCCATCTTATTACAGTCCTGCCATAGTCCCAGATACTGGATTACGGATACGCTCCATCTGTGGCTTTTTTGTGTGTTTTGTGTTTTTGTCACTTGTTTCTGAGAAGGCGGGACACACCTAAATTTGGAGTGCACACGTATTCAAGCCTTTATGAGTCCATTAAAAGTAAATGGACACGTGTAATTTACTTTACCGGACCCTCTTGGGCCTTGGACCCACCCACCATAGTTTATCCAAATGCTGTGGGAAATACTGAGTAAAAAGCACATTTTGACTATTTAATTTATGCAATGTTTAAAAAAAAATACAAAATAAATGGAAAAAATGTGAATGTACTTGTTCGGTATTCTGTAAATTTTTTCATAATATTCAGTTTTGGCTTCGTCCAAAAATTTTCATTTCAGTGCATCCCTACTAATATCGATATGTATATAATATAATCCAAATCCTTGATAAAGAGAAATCAATAATGCATTTTGTCTTGTATGGGAGATCCAGTCAGGTCTGTAATGAACACACAAGAAGACATATTTTTATAAGAAACGTCTTATATTCTAACTTTTTTAATGCTTTAGTCCTTTAATTACAATTTATGTGTATTGTTTCCTCTAAGCAAGTACCATCAAGTTCATTTGCTCAGACAACTAATGATCACCATTTACATCAGTTCTGCAATACTCAGTGTGTGCTGAGCCTGCTTTTGTCTTTGGTGGGAGACGTTTTCAGTGGTTGCTCCCAAAAATAATGTTTACTGTCTTTTCCAAAATCAGTCTTTCAGATGCTCTGGAATACCACAAAACAGACTTGCTGTGTTGATGTTTCCTTTAAATGCCACCAAAATCCATACGAAGACAACATTATTTGTATTCAGGACTGCGCTGTGCTGGAGCTTAACTATCAACTTGGGCACAACATCAGAAATATTGAAATCAGTCTTCTCTGCCCCATAGCTTTTGAGATCAATGGCAAAAAGCTCCCGGCCTTAATTCCAAGAAAATGGACAGGTTCACCTGTTAATGCCTGGAGATACCTTAAGGGCTTTTCCATTAAAAATGCAGCAATGAATTATATTTTTTAATTAATTTAATTAACTATTACTTTTGACATAGTTTATTTTAGATTAAGCCATATCTAGACTACACATTTAATTTATTTGTAGATTAATTTGATGATTTTTCTTTTTACATTTCCCACTGATTAAAAATTCTGTAATAATTTCATATCCTTTTGAAATTGGTTCTGAATAAAGTCAATCTCAAAAATGCAGATCATACACACAAGATTTAGCAATCCGAAGACTTTTTTTCAGACATGAAGGTACTTCATTCACAGCAGCAGTAAAGTATGGCACATGTCAGTTCAGAGGAGTGAATCCCAGTTATCAAAGGTCATACTGCTTAGTCGAACACTACTATTGCAGCCCAATCCTTGTTTGGAGTTGAGAGCAGTATTCTCCGCACATGTTCAGCATTTAAAAAAAAAAAAAAATACAGACAAAAAAGCCAGCTGAGGATGTCAGCTTGAAATAGAAAAAAGTTCACAACACATCCACAAAATGCAAAGCAGCCAATTATGTAGTGTGTGTACGTTGGTGTTAGTTGAAAATACATCACAGGCATGCCAGTTGCTGTCTGCGAACTTTTACACCACATAAACTTTACTTTTTCAAGCAAATGTGCAGTGGTCAGCAGTGGAAAGGATTCAACAGAAGTGTTAACTTGAAGTCTGTTATTGAAATCCTACCTGATTCTGCAAAGCTTAAATCCGCACTTTATTACTGTTCACTGTTTTCTCTCATTTAACTAAAATGGAGCAATGTAAAACTGAATCAATCCCCCTCCCTACTCCAACATTTTTCTTTCACTGACAGGAGAGCTAGGTCTTTTTTACGGATCCATCAAAGGCACTGAAGTGTTAGTCTAAACACAGCACAGAGCTGAGGGAATTTAAAGAATGAACACAACTGTGCAGTGTGTAAGAATATCTGCAGGTTCCCATCTACAGAATGCAATTTCTTTTAAACCACCACTGAAATGAAGGAAACAGAAGAAAGATGGTCCATTTCAAATACGAAAAATATGTCATAGATGTTGTTTTATATTATAATTCTGATCTTACGCACTGAGGATGACCTGCCTGTTTCTTGTCAGGATAAGTTTAGTACTTCAAACTTAGGTCTTTTAGCTTTTGAAGAGGACTGAAGGTACAAATGAGATTCTCCGTGGCACAGGTTACAGGCTATCCCTGAAGCTGAGGTGCACTTAAAAATTCATAGAGTATCGATCCTTACACTCGAGCAAAGTAAAATACCACATATAAAGACAATATTGATGTATACAGTACCTGAAGTACAATGTTTAAGATATAAGTTCAGGAGACCACATAGTGTAGGTCCAAGAGGAGGTCTGCTTAGGTGTTAGCTATTACTCATGTGATGCTTTGTGCAGGATGGCTTTTTTTTAGTTGACAGAGGAAAAACAGTGGAAAATGTAGGTATTTTGGCTGTGTGTACATGAATAGATTTTTGAGTGTGTTCTGCGTGCACAACAGCAAATATATTGAGGAAAGTTGAAGTGGATCTGGATTTTTTTTAAGTGTTCAAAAAATCCATCAAGCTGGTCATTTGCTTCTCTCTGTACAACTGTAATTCCAGGCCAGTGCTCAGACTTGTATAGCAATAACAACTAATCATGCAAATGGCATCAAGAGTACCACTTTTGTCTCTTTCACAGGTGACAGTCTGTGCCCACACAACACAGGCATTTACACGAGCATGCACGCACATGTCCACAGGAAACCAGCATAAGCATGCACTCAAGAATATATACTGTGGACAAACATCACAAAATCTACATACAGTTGTCGTTAGCAGCAATTCCATCATGCAGAGGCAGTTGGACTACATGAGTGGTATACAATCAGTGGCAGAAGTAATCTGTAAAATAACCATGCACTTGTCCAAGGTGTAATTTCCATTTCAAGATTGTGATTGCATGCAGTTGCTGAGTGAAGTCAATTGGAATACTGTTTATATTCTTTATATATACTGTTTATATTATATTTCTTTCTCGATTGGTTCTCCTATAGCCAGCTGGATACCACATGATTTGGAATATCTTTTTGCGTCTTACCACACAGCAGGCCACATTTTGGACTGTTTCTCTCCAGTATTTAAGGCTGTGTTTCTGTTTTTGTTTCACAGGCTCAAACATGATGTTGTTGCTATTTAATGACCAAGCAATTGCAAACACTTTGGCCAGAGATATTAGCAACCATATAGCTGTCAATTAAAAAACACAAACACACAAAAATAGTATATGCAAAATAGATACGAACATAGTGTAAATGCGACCTTGAAATGCTAATATTTTGCAAGTCTCAAGAGTTTCCCTGACAGATACTCATAAGAATAGTTTGATGTTTATGTAAATCATATCTTGCTGACAGATGTAATGCTGTCTTTGGAAGTGCAAACAAAGAAAAAAGCAGGGAAGGGGAAAGTAAGCACTGAAGAGCATGTCTATTGTTTCGACAGCTTGTGTCCCCAGCATCTGGCATCAAGCAGGAACAGCATGTCAAGATTAATGAAATGTTACTTTTATTGATCTACAGCATGCAGTATATAAATATATACTTCTTTAGAAACTGCCGGCGCTCATATAGCACCCAGCAGCGAGAGCAAACACAGTTTGTAAAGTTTCTGAAGTTTTGGGGCCGCAAACTCAAAAGACATGATTTCAGCCGTACTGTACCACAATTTAAAAACAAATGTTCAGCGCACGGTTTAGAGAGTAGATAATCTTAATGTCTTCCTTGCTATATTCCGGGGCTTTAAATTCCAATCAATGAAGTGAAATTAAAGACCATGTGAATGACTTTCAGGGCGAGTCGACTGAGCGGACTTGTTAGTGGGAGCAGGGGCACGGTGACAAGAGCGTGGCAGAGACTGCTCCCTCACTCTCCTCTCCCCATTTAATTTTCCAATCCACTTCCTCCACATAGTTAGGAGAAGTGAGTTTTGTTCTGGTTTGATACACCATCTAATGAGAGCTACTAAGAGCCTGTTGAAATCATTCCCTAATAACACATTCTGAAGGCTGCGAATAAGAAATATTTTTCCTCTATCTCTCCATTCATGGTTTAATATATTCTTTCACTCACCTCTGTTCCATTTCCATTCCTCCACTGTGTTTCTCCACTTTCATTAACTGTATTTCAGGGAGAAAAGAAAAAGATTTTGAGTAATCATTACACTTTGATTTGATATGATTTTAACAAGCAATGCATTTTAGTTTTACAGCATGTGGTCATTGGATGCTGATACACTCAAAAAAAAAAAAAAACCTAGAAAGAAATCTTTGAAACTGCACACGACCACAAGCACAGGCTCTTTTTCTATTCAGAGATTCACAGATTCAAGTATGGATGTAAGCATAACTCCTTATCTCAATACAACCATAAGCTTTAACAGGTAAGCTTGATTTGATCTGAAATTGGTCACACATCTACCATAAAATTGTGAAAAGATCCTGTTTATCGGGCATAGACTGTACAGGCATGTGATGCTTTCTACAAATAATTAATTATTCAATGCTACGCATAAACATGCCCTATTGAACTGAATGGTACATGACAGCATAGCCTGTCCACCCTTAATCCATTCTACTTGCTTGACACACTCCGGCTGTAACAAGAACAAGTGACCTGACCTGTGCTGCTATACGCCGTCTGCTTAAAACTCCTCTGTGGTTTAAATGTTATCTTTTCCGCCCTTCCTTCCACTTCCTTGGGCTGTGGGTATTAGTTACAGCTGAAACACTGGTTGGTATTCTGCTTTGAATCCTGGAATTGTGTCTTGCACCTTGACGTTTGATTGGATCTGTGCAAATGCATGTATATGCAAATTTGCCAGATATCAGTTCTTGCTCGGGGTGAAATGGGAAACAGTGGTTGCATTCTGACGAGCCTCCCTGCATGGACTTTCCCTCTTTTTCTCCTTAGAGAGCAGCGTTTGGTGATCTATAAATTTCCAGTAAATCTCAGAGCCTGGGTGCATTCCCTGACATTTCCATGCTCCCACATAGCATATTTTTAAGAAGGTAAAATCTATAATCTGTGTCAATGGTATCACACGGTGTATTTGCAGGGGGCCCTGTATGCACTAAACCGGCCAAGGATGCAGTGCAGAGGCTCAGAGGAGGTAAAAATGTGTGTTCTTACCTCTGTTGTCATACCCATGCCTTAGGGCCTACACCAGAGTTACTCATGCCTTTGCAGAGACAATCCAATATTCTGCTTACTATTCTACAAAGCTGCTCATGCAACAAGACTAAATGTAACCATATTTATAGGAATGACACAATTGCTTGTGTCACTAATGCTACAGAAGAATAACATAAAGGTCAAAATTTGGTTATATTAATTAATGAATATATTAATGTAGTTAATTATATATGAATATTTTTGTTCATGAGGTTATACACTACAAAATATTAGGTACATCCCTTCAGTGTTGAGTTTTGCCAGATCCACACCTGGCTTTTTTTCTTTGGCTCCATTACCTCCTTTAAAAAAAAAATCACTAAAGGTTAATGGCATTAATCATGATGCAACAAGCATGTACAGATATATCTGTACATTGAGCATGTAATTATGTGGTGTTCACCTACTTACGATATTACACTTGTGTACATTTGTTGTCAGTATATTTGCAGAAACTCCATACTGTATATACCAAATGATGATGCATCACATCACCCACTACAGTTGGACTGTATGCTTCAAAAAGAAGGTAGAGTAGTGTAAATCACAGCAGAGTAAACTCTGTATTCAACTGAATATAAAAAGAGCTCAGAAATACTTCCCCAACCAGTGTCCCATTATCCTGTAATGACGGCTCAAAGTCTACACATCCTAATCATTTGTGGTATTTGGATTTAGATTCGTTGCTACTTTGACATTTATCTCGCAGAGAAGAACAGATAATTGTATATGATACCCACTAAAAAGCGGTTGTACTGCTGTGTCTGCACATCCATGCATTCTGACAGTGGTAATCATTAGTCTTTCAGCAATCTTTGCAATTAATCTATCTTGACATGATAATTTGCGTCAGTTCTATTTGAGGTGTTTTTGTGAACCTTTGCTCAGCAGGGTGGCACGGCAGTGTGCGTCTGTAGAAGAAACAAGAGGCAGATGCATTCAGTGTTCCAGTCTGTCAACACTACACAGGCTGTTAACAGCAGAGATCATAACAGAACAAGCTTCTAGGTTTTGTTCGTTGTGTCACCAAATTACACTTGACAAGTGGCGGGAAAAATGGCTTGATTGATGAACAAAGTAATTCTCTACATGTAATTAATACACTACTAATGGCTATCCATTTGTCTTCCATACAAAGCCAAAGGAAGGTGGGGAAATGTATCGAGATGAAGGCTCCAATCTGACCGCTCTGCTATGTGAAAGATTGGGTTTCCTTTGCAAGATTTTGTTACCTAATGGCTTGTCGGGAAGCCGTAGGGACATGGTAATGGACCATGTAATGGATAAAGGATTGTATTGATGGGCATGTGTTGACTTAACAATATTGATCTGGAGAATTTATATTGATAAATGTAAAAACATTTTCCAGTGAAACACTTTTGTGATTTATACAATGAATGGCTCAAAGCTTCTGCAACAGCGTAAAGTAGTAATGTGTGACATTTTCATAAAAACAAATGTGTGGTAAACTGTTATCAGTACATAAAATTAGATAACTTGAAAGCTTTTACATGATCTGCACTAAACACAAAGGTCTTCTCCAAAAAAGAAAAAAAAATCTAAGGTGTTACTTTGCATTTCCATCAATATAAACAACATTTGTTTGGAAGAGACAAGAATGCTGTAATGAGCAGCGATGCCCACTGAGATTGATCAGAGAAAACAAAGAACACCACATACAGATGCTCAAACTTTATGAATGGAAAATCAAAGTAAAAAGATGCAACAGAAGTAAACACAATGCATGACTGAGAGCATGTCTGAGTTCAGCAACACCACAGCAATGAGCACTTACCACCTAAGATAGGCAAAGTAAAACAACAACACCATTTGGCAAATTCTTTAATTTAAACTTTAAAAGGAGTGGGATTACTCTATCAATTAAAAGTTGATAGATAGCATGGTCAGTCAGACAGATAAATAGATAGATAACAGAGCACCTAATCACACAATGTGAGTATGATGGTATGGAGGCGGAGAGTGGGAGAAAGACGAGGAAGAGAGGGGAGAGATTGTGATGGATGACACAACATCCAGCATAGTATCATATCTCTGTGGATTAAATGCTCTGGGAAGCTGGCCCTGGAGTGTGCTTGTGCATATCATTAAGCCCCATGAAGAGGAGGAGGGCACGTTGGAGCTGCTGCCAGGCCAAGTGCACGGAGAAGCCACGTCTCACAGCTGGCGCTAGCTAGACTCTAAAAGCAACCGTTTCTAAGAAAGATTGGGTTTTATAACTTGTATATTTTTTCCGCAGAGTATTTGACACGATAAACATTTCATCTGGACAGAGGCAGAAAAATCAAAGTAGCCCTGCAGGACCCAGTGGTTGCTTGTGTGTGTCCGAGTGAGTGTGTGAGTGTGTGTGAGAGATAGAGTATGTGGGTTGTTTGGGAGAGTTTTGCACATGTATGCACATCCTTGTATACCGTTCAGCTTGTGTGCTTTCCAAAGTGTATTTACCTGTGTGCGTTGGTGTGTGTGCACTGTGTGTCATTCTTCCGGAAGGCAGTTTCAAAAACACACTATGTCAGATATTGGATGGCTACTGTATAATTTGACGGGTCTGTGCACAGAGGCCGGCTGCGGTATGAGTCATTGATTACACATCAGCTTAGTATGCTGCAGTGCAGACCCCTACATTGGTGGAGAGGCAACCTGAAGCCCCCAATCAATAGCTGCAGGCCTGTGAAGCTTCCTTCAGGTCCGGAGTGAAGGACTCCCTACCTCTCCTCTGGGCCCAGGCCTAACCTTTTCCAAAGAGAGGTGATGAAGAAGCTCATCATTTCTAATGAGGAATTAGTGATTGGTCCAAAAGAAATGACTGTCAGCACCGCAGTGAGGAGTCCAAAAGGTCTGGGCTGGGAAGTGCCAAACAGTATTCATTAGGGACCTGGAGATTTTCTTGATTTGCTTTGAGCGGGAGACAGCAGGGTTTAACGGCTGGGCTGGGAAGTCCAATGATTAAATATATCTGTGCTCCTGTCATTACATTTTTTATGTTGTGAATTGGGAGAGTGAATATTGCTTAAAGATAATCCAGTTGTCTCCCCTTGCAGAGGGGAGAACAAAGCAATATCAAGAATTATTAAAGTTTTTTTTCCAGAGAGACCTACATATATTTTAATGACGTTTAACCCCGAAGACAGACTTGTTCTGAAATCAGAAGCAATACACCCTTTCTGAAATCACGTGATACATCTCATGAATCACTCCAACTGACAAAAACATATTCACAGCTAATTAAAAACGTAATTGCATGCACTTTAGCCATTTAGAGGAAGATGAATGTGAAATCATTAGACATCCTCAGAAAACCAGATGTTCATTAAATTATGTCTTTACAAATGCCATTGTTCAATTGATTGCCAGAATATATGCTTACAGTAAAATGCTGGGTAATTCATCCCTTAAAGCGCTTTAATTGATTTAAGCCTGCAAAAATACCCCATCACTGCAGCACAACATAAAAAAAAAAGATCCAGCGTGACAACTGTTATTTTCTCCCTTTCTTTCTGTTGTTCTATAACTCATCTATTATTAAGATCCATTTTAGAATCTGAAATGAATTGTGAATGAATAAGAAGACTGATTAATCTTAAGACAGTAATCCAGTTTCCAAGCACTGTTCCTTTTTAATAAATAATGTCTATAACCTAGTAATACTTATGAGTGTAATCTGCTTTTGATGCATGGTAATCACAGCAGAGATAAGGCGACTTTCGCCTGGCCTCAGACAAAACCATCTCTGGAGAATGCAACAATCATGCCTCAGTCTCTCTCTCTCAATTAGCCCCCGCTGTGCAATTCATTGGGTTCGCTGTAACAGTCCCTTAACAATACTTGTCCAGGCTAGTCATTACTCACTACTTTGAGATGGGGACCGCCTTCTGCATATTTGGGAGACATAATGTTCAGTCTGATCAAAATGATCCAAACATGATGGCTCTTGGAGACATGAAATTATTCAAATTCATCAAAACTAAGTAAGAATGGCTTAATTTCTTGTTAAAGCCACCTACATATTATATTTAATCATTTTAGTTTTTGCTCAAGTTAAGCTCAAATGTTGGCCACAAAACACAAAAATCTCTGTTTGGACTGCCAAGTGGCAGTGATAGGCTGGAAACAAAAAATACACACAATGTCTTGCTCGTATTTCTTTTGCCTTTTGATTTTCTGGCTTGTTCGGAAATGAACAAAGTTTGACTATCATAGTTTGTACAAACTGAGGGGGGTAACAGTTGTTTTACTGATGGAAAAGAGTCTATGACCTTTCTACTATGATTCCAATGTCTTTCTTATGTACATTTCTTTCTTTTGTATACCTGGTGAATCCCTCCATTTTGTGTTTTGACAATTACTATGAGTCTCTGTCAGGAACACTAGGAAGCCAACTCACTGTGTTTTATGGACCTAATAAAAGCCATGCTAAGTAATTTCATTTCTCTGAAGGCTTAACAACAGCCACTGCTTCTGCTTTTTACATTAGACAACTCTTCCACTGGCTGTGGATTGGACTAATGGAAAGTGTACTTTTGCCTTTTCCTTGGAAGGATAGAGAGAGTACAAAAGCGTGAAAAAGGGAGGAAGAGAGAGTTAGACGTTGAGGATGACAGACAGGACTGAAGATCTAATTGGTGTTGAAGCATCTTGTTTATTAAATAGAGATTTCTGCAACTTTTATTATATTGTGATTAGTCTCAAATGAAAGACACATTTTCTATATTAGAACAGTTTGCTGTACTCAAACATCTCTCTTTTTTTAATAATGTCTAAAATGTCTAACAAAGCAGCCAACTGAAAACAGTTTGGATTCCTTAGTGATTTGTACCAATCTACATTTTATATTCATATTTCTGTGTTACTGCTGGCAACAGCCTAAATGTAATGCCATCAAACGGGCCTGTGGAAGACAAGCTTGCTCAAAGCAGCCACATCTATCTATCAGTCACTTCTGGTGTGGAAACAGAATTGGGACCTATTAAGATCATTCACTAGGTGGCAGTCTAGTGACATAAAACCTAGCCTGCATACATACATCAAGATGCAAAGAGATGCGCTGATAATATAGATGAACAAGATTTGGCTGTATTACAGCTATATTAGAATATACAATTTGACATTTGGTTTGAAAAAAAACTTTAAAAAGAACCATATACATACAGGATGTTACTGACTCTGGTGATCTTTTTTCCCCCCCTTTTTCCAGTATATCACTGTTTTTGTCGATGCAGTTGTAAGGGATGGAGTCTGGGCTGCGGTGGGTGGAGAGAGGATGAGGTGGGCTTTCTACTTTAAGGATCTGTAAATTGTCCATCCTGTGTTCTTTCTTCTGATACCTACCCACCTGAAACTGCTGTTCCTACACTTCACTGAAGCAATTATAGAGAGGGACTTTGGCAGATCAATGAAATCCCCCTTTAGATGAGAGAGCCGTACGGGCGTTTTGATCAATTCCAGATCAATTCCACTGTTTTGCCCAAACCTTGGCCAAATAAAAGTGGGACTTCTGGTTGAGAAGTAGCACTCGCCAATAATGATAACAACCTCTTTGTCGAAGGCTGCCTGTATCGGTTTTCTGGCTTGCATCAGGCTACAGTATATTGTCTACACTGCTAGGCTTAACGCACACCTGCTAGTCTATCTCTCTGTGTATGTCTTCCCATCTCATCTCTTTCGGATACAGAAACGTGACAGGTGGTTGAATGCAATCTGAGTTGGCAACTCACATCAAAGCTCTCAATAAATTCCAAAAAGGAGCTGAAAGTCGCCATTAAAGAGACTCTGCATGGCTAAATCTGACAAGACTAAGTACTGAGTGTAATTGAGGTGGCAAGAGATTGAGTGATAGAATGGCTGTAATTTCTTCTGAAAATTCACTGTCATTGTACAGTATGTTCATTGTCAGAAAATACTGTCAGTGTAATTTTTATGGATTGCCATGATGCATTCCATTTGTCTTGATTTATGGTAACACATTTCCATTTTAAGAGTAAAAGTTGTAACTGTGTTTCTAGGTGGCTCCTAATTGCAGCTGTAACTGTGTGAAAAGGGTGAAAAGAAAACTTCTTTCACAAACTATGTGAAATGATATCAGTATGTTTACAAACAAGATGTTTATCATTCCACTAGCTTTATAGAAAAAGACGCAAAGAGAGATAAACAGATTTACTGCTGGTTAATCTATCTCTGTCTTGACAGAGGTCTGGTTGCTAAGAAATAGTCGCATCAGCGCCACAATTTCATCCGGGCAAATATAGGCCAAATCAATGTTTTTCCAATTAGTGAGGATGGGACTGTCTTCTCTAATGCAGCTTCACTTTGTGATGACCCTGATAAAATGGGTGTCTTTTTACATTAAAAAAATTCCTTATGCAGCTTAAAAAAATCGAAATACATTTTTTGCCGCCCAAAAACTGCTTTGTCACCTGACAAAATGTATTTGTTGATTCCTTATTTTACTCCCATTAGATATATGTTCTTTCCCATTTACCTTTGTATAGTTTAACCCTCTGGTCATATGAAGCTTAATAGTCTTAACAGAGTTAACATAACAAGTGTGAATGATGATTTCATACACTTGAAATATAAACTCTGCTCTGATCACCACACAGACACACGAGCTTCGCCTCCTCTCCTGTATACACAGGGAGCAGAGGCAATATTTGTAGAGTCAAGCATACTCATCCTGTACTTTGCACCAGAGCAAGTCAGGAACTGTTAATACATTTCTGGGCTGCTCCAGCTCTCCACAGCTTCATGATAATATATTTCCATCAGCTGAAAACAAGAAAAACACATCTGAGGCCTTTAATAATGTAGACACGAGAGCTACTTTGCCCCACCCGCACAATGTATCCAAAAATTAGTGTCAAATGCATGCATCTTCTGAAATAGCTTGGCCTCCAAAGCTGACTGAAAAATAAATATGTCAAATGTATTGGCGTTCTGTATGAATAATGGATATTTTAATACATCAGCGTGTTGTATTGTATTGCAAAAGAACCATATGAAATATACATCATCTAATTAGACGATGTTCTCGGACGTGGCACAGCCTGTTTTTGATCAATATGTAATAAGATCTAGTATCAATTAGTGATGGCTGCAGAAGCAGAAAAATGGCAACTCTAAAGTTAAGCAAAATTGCAGTAAAATCAGCTCAGCACCAGGAATAAACAAATCCCTCAATAAAGATTTAAAAGTACCATTTTGAAAACAGAATATTGAAATCTTTAGATTTACTGCATCATTATGCTGAGGCTCAGCTATAACCACTTTATTGATCAAAGGAATTATGTCTGCCTGGTTTTCAATTCACATCTACAGTGCATGAAGACTTTTCCATCAGTAAGAAAATAACTGAACAGGTGAGTCTGCAGTGACAAAATGATTGCAGGCGTAGCAATAATTTCAGTAATTAAAATTACTGGGTACATTTAAAATCACAGGGTTTTTCATGCTCCATGGTTATTCTTTATTATGTAAGGACTGTCCAGATACATTTACACACTTTATTTCAAAAAATGCAAACATTTTTTAACAAGAAAACAGTGTTATTGGATCACAAAATGATCAACTTGTCAAGTAAAATTGGAACGACACTGAATGATTATTGTATGGGTTATATATACAGTCCATTTATTGAAAGTCAATACTCTGCCTTGTTACTCAAACCGGGAGATTAATCCTGAGTTATATGCACATCTATCAATCCACTCATAACTGCAAGTCAGCCCGGCACAAGGATCTTAAACAGGGAGGGATAGTAAAGGAAGATTGTGATGTGACCTGTTCTGCCGCTGGTGGTGGTGCCAGGCAGCCTATCTGTGTATGTGTGTGTGTGTGTGTGTGCGCCTGTGTGTATGTGTGTGTTGAGGGAAGTCACTGAAGCAAAGACAGAGCATGCACTTGAATGATTGAGGTTACCCAGGTGACCTCATAAACCAAAACCCGTGGCAGTCTCCCAAGGTGAACGCTGAATTATGCCGTCATTAAAGGACAGGCCCAGTTGCCAAGGTTAGTATGTAAAGTATAATCATCTTCCTCCCCCTTCTTCCAGTCACTCATTAGTTCCCCTCATGGGCCAACAGAGATTATACCTTGAACTTGCTTGACTATCGCTATCTGTCCGCCGGGAATGGTTCCGCAATGGGCCATTTATGTCCCCTCCCACTGTCGCCAGCTAGCTAGGCCTACAGTTCTGCAGGTGTCTGTATGTGCCTGTGAGATTCTGAGTGTACTTGTGTGTGTCTTCCAGCCCACACTCGGCACACAGATCATCGAGTTTGTCCCATAAAAAATGAGGGATGCTTTGACTTACCGCTGCATTATGTCCCAATTTATAAAAGAACCACTGGGAAGAAGCCCACTGGCGTTGCAACAATTTGTTAGAATTAGGAACATTTGTTTTGTTTCCCTGGGCATTCGGTGCTGATTCAAATCCTTTGCTTCCAAAATAGTCTCAGTACCATTTTAAGTGCCACAATACAACCAAAGATCACATAAATATGTGTCAAATGTAACTTTGCCCTTCAATTGTAAAGGACTATCTACAGAAAGTAATTGCAATCAAAATACATACTGCAATCAAGCATGGACACTTTGGGGGCACTTCATCACATTAGTATGCATACAGGTCAGCCAAGTTTAATCAAACCCTGGAGAGAAACCAAAAGTTTAGTTTTTAGAGGAAATCATGTACTGACCATTCATCACATTAATTTCCTTTTGTTTACCTGACATTGACCACTCTGAAACAAGTGCCATTCAAAGTCACACCAATAGCTGAAATTAATTCTTTGATTTAAATTAGGTGTTGCCTCTTGAAGTGGTGCCTCTTTTTAATACTCAAAGGTATTACAATGAGATGAGCTGTGATCTTGTTAGATATTATAGCAATAATGTGAACAGACTGTTTATGTTTGCATAAAGTGATAGATAATGTTTATCCACTTTCCCATTTACTCTAACCAATTGCCTGCTAATGTTGGTATCGGACGCTAAGAGAGGGTATTCATTTCAAAATTGGCAGCGACACTAAGCACACTTCAAGCTATGAGTGCTTCTGGTCGGATGTACAGCTGCTAAAAAGTAGCACATTCTGACTCAATTGATGTGTCTCCTTTGAGTTAGACGTACATTGCCATTCCATTTAGTGAGTATAATTTTTGCTGCTTTGTGTGAATGCTTTTATAACAATAGAGAGCTTGTGCATCAGGTAACCATTTTTATTGTAAGGTTTAGAGCATCAGAGTCTCTGACAGCACATCTCAATCCCCTTAAGAGAATAAAAAACTGCTTTGTTCCTGTAAAGTTGGGAAAATGAGAGTATGATCAAGATAACTGAGTTTTTGCTGGACAATCATAGAGAACCAAAGGGAAGAGAAGGAAAGGTGTGCCACGCTCTCTAAGAATACAGTGCTTCATTATCATAAAGTAGACTTTGTATTGTCAACTAAGGCTTTGTTAGTATCTTTTTGAAAATACTGCCTTGTGATCTACTCTTCTTTTAAATGTATTAAAGTCAACTGACACATGCTGCAAAGCAATGACTAGCCTTTTCATGGATCCAACAGGCTTTGATAGTGTTTGTGTACTGGTGTTTGAATATACTGCACAGTAATAGACAATATATACAGCACATACTGTGGCACTAGAGAGGACTTCTCAGCTTTCTGACTTTTATCTTTTTGATAGGGCCCAGCAGCAATGTCACCCCTCATTCAGTGAGTCTCCAATACTCCTGGCTATCTTTAGCTATGTTCTGACAAATTTAACTGTAAGCACATTAGCTGTAACTAGCTAGCAACCTTAACAAGACTATGTGTGTGGTAGAAGTGTGCCTGTGTTTCTGCCTCAGATTGATATCAAACCTTCCCGGAAACCTTGCCACTTCTTTGCTATTATTATCATCCATGTAACTTTTATTTTTTTTATCTCTATATGCTCATGAATTGGAGTCATAAAACCATAGACTGTCACTAGTTGCTACCATGGCGATGTGTCAGTCAGGATGGAGGTGAAGTAATGCATGTCCCTCCCCAGCTCCACCCTCTCATCACCATCTGATCAAGATGGCGACAGCCAATATCCCAAACTGTTTGGTATTCCAGAAATTATTGGGTGACATCACAATGCCCACTTTGTGTGAATGTTTCCTTGAAGTTGAAACATTGTAAAACTCAATTTGCATACTGTCTGAATGCATATTTACTGTTTGTAACTTTTTGATTTTGTCCAGGTTTCAGCCTCAATGGGACTATATTTATTTAACAGACTAAGAGCATTGGCTACATACCCTGCTGCATTGATAATGTACAAAGACTTGTGCTGCATAACTCCACACACTGTAGCAAACAGCGTGGCCAACAACTCGGCCTATAATGATCTGCCAGTGATCGGCCTAGAATAAGGTGCCCCTTGTGATAAACATAGACACACTGTACAAACTCTACTGCACACTTTTAGCTCTTAACAGTGAAGAGGAATCAAGTACAAATCTCCTAAACAAAGGGCGCGCTGAACGTGGCATAATGCCTAAACACTTCTCACGGAACGCGCAGAAATCTTCCTGGGACAAATTATAAAACCACGCTGTCACTGTCCCAGTCATCATTAAAGGTGGGAGGATTAAGTGCATTGTGCCGACGCATTAGCGCTAAATGTTCTTAGGCAAGAAGGATGGATTCTGTTTGAATCCAGTTTTAAATACGCAGTGCAGGTTTACAGAAAGGTATACAAATCACTCACTCTTTGTTGAGGTCAAACAATTAGTTACCACATCTTAACGGCCAGAGAAATGTGCTCGAAGGGCTATTTTGAAAGAACCTCAATAACCAAGGCAATTTCTATGGAGAGACAGAGAAACTGATCACACCCAGGATCGTTGATGCATACAATTTGACTTGAACTGGAATTAAAAATAATTGAATTGGATCTTTGACAGCACAAAAACAGTGCAGTCCACTGCTCTTCTGACTTGCCCTGCTTCTAAATCTCTATCTGTGTCACATTTACCGGTGTGGAGGCAGGTAGTAGGACACAAACGGAGGACACACAAGGCCGACTGGTGCAGTTCAGTAATTTATTAAACCAAAACCAGGCGAAAATCTAAAATCTAAAACCAAAATCCAGAAACCAAAATCCAAAATCCAAAAGTGACGAGACAGGGAAGGCAAAGACACTGCAACACGGGGAATCCACAAACAGAGGGGACACAGAGCACAATGACCCAACAAAGACAAGACAGAAACACCATATACAGGGACTAATGCTGCGTTCGAGGCAACTCGGAACTGGAAAATTTCTGACCTCCAACTAGAAAAACTATCCTGGAACGCCACTTGAAGTCGGATTTCCTAGTTGTGCACTCGGAGAAAAAGTCTGTACCCCGACTTCACGAGTAGCAGCTGAATGACGTCACAAAACAATGTCAGCGCCCAAGGAAGCACACACTGTAAATGGCAAACCATAAACTAAAAGGCAACAACGTATATTTGCATGTATTTGAATTAAAATAATAC
>JAPMOB010246244.1:0-31305 GCA_029875015.1 Lepomis gibbosus | reverse complement strand
ACCTATACAAGGTAGCCATTAATAACATTTCACTTTTAACTACAACACACAAGCTAACAAACAAACATGAACCTAACAACGCTGTTGTCTGTGGGCAATATGCATACAGTTTGCTAAACTGTATGAATCATTGGCAACATTACACTTGGCAACATTATACTTAACTTACTGACGTAAGAAATTGTCAGAAGTATAAGCATATGTAATTTTGGACCATTTGGTGCCATTTGTGGTTATATTTGTGGTGAATGATGCATTTTCACAACTGCATATGTCGTTGTTATTAATACAAATTTGATTATTGCCCTTTAGCTTTTCAAGTCTGCATACACTGTGGCTTTTTGTTCTTTTTTATTTTCTATGTTGCATTTAAATGATAGCTAGCTTAAATGACAGATTGGTGCTATTTTCAATTTCACTTCAATAAATACTGTGAAAACAAACAAACAAAAAAACATACTGCCAGTTGTTCAAAGCCTAAAAGGATATGCCTAGATATTCTTTTTTATGCCATAGAGCGTCATTGTTTTCCAAAAACTATTGAAAACACAATCAGACACACTGCTGAATTGTGTAATATAGACCATCATTACAACGAACATGGGCATTGTTAGTTTATATCCCACATATACCATGTCACCAGAGCATTAAATGTGTATTGATCCACAGCTGAAAATAGTCCACAATAAATGTTTATGCTCCTGTTTGAGTGATATTTTCTTAACACTACAGTGCCCAGCTGCCGTTTTAAAAATTAATCTATATGTGAGCCATCATGAGCAAGATTTACATTTACATTCTCACTATGCACATGGGGTCAGGATAGCTTGCTTTGGACCCTTAGAAAAGCTTGGCGCGGCCATGGGGACTGTCTGTCACGGTCTCCACCTCACATTGGACATACCAACACATCGATATTCTCTCTCTCGCTCTCTCTCTCTCTCTCTCTCTGAATCAAGTCCACGATTTTAGCAGCCGGTGTAAGGACTTTGTTAAACGGAGGACTTTGGGTTGATAATCTAAACGTGAAGCGCTTTCTATAAACGAGGTATTTTGGAGCGACGGAGCTTTCACAACGGCCGAAGAACCACTCACGTGTGTGCATGTTAGTGAGCACATTTACCGGCCGATTAGTCCATCGTTTCTTGAAATTACATCGTGGGTGTGATTCCTTCACTTGAGAGGTGAGCTGAAGCTGCCTCTTTGCTTATGTTGCAGTCACAAATGGACAAATAGCAAACACCAAACATTAGCAGAAATTATTTCATAAGTTTAATACAGATGCAGCATGCTTTGCATGTTCAAGTATAAATATGTGGGTGTGACTGGCAAAGTGAATCTATCGTGTCTACTCCATGTGAGGTGTACTTAATAAGGCTGAGGGCAAGTCAATAGTGGGTAGTGACTAATTACTGGATCAGAAACAGAGGGCATTGACCTACTGTTAAAAGGAAGAACGTGCTTCCTGGACACTACAATATGGGTCGAAACTTTAATGTCTAACGTGAGAGTTGGTCTGTGCTAGTTCTAAAGGCGTCCTCTCTTACTGTTACTCCAGGCACAATATGGATGCGCGGTAATATTGTACTGGCTGCAATTTGGAAACCATATAAACCAACATTCGTTTATTTCAAGCAAATAAATATGAGCATGTTCAATTCTACAGTATAAATGTGTAGAGGTTTCCCTTTAAAAGACATTAGGCATAACTGCTAACAAATATATGAACTAATTTTCAAATAGAAATGGCTTGCCTTCTCAGATGTTTAATAAAACAGGTTTAGTTAGGATTACAGTTGAGAAGTTGTTGAGAAATCACAGTGATCTGTTGATGTAATTATGACAGTTTAATTTCCATAATGAGTTACCTATACTTACTGTATATATGACAGAATATACAAAAAACAACGTTTTTAGCTAAAAAACAGCCAAGCCAAATTTAGTCTGAGACACCTTAAAAGACCAATGGAGCCAGAACATGTGGCATTTAATTTGAAATAATACAATGGAAATGCGGAAACATACACAACATTAGATGTATGTCCATGAATCTATTTCTCCAGTGCATGCTGGGAAGGTTCCCAACTCACACACTTCATGTAACTGTAATCCCATGATCCCCAGCCACTCAATCATGTTAGTGTTAATCATAGTTTCAGCCTTCTACTCATTTTGCCATTATTTCAAAATAAGAGGGCCCTAGCTATCCTCAAACTGCTTTTAAAGAACCAAATTAGCTGGATGAGATTAAACTGGATTATTTTAGCCTGAAAGCAGCATGTTAAACTGAATTAGTTAAGCCAGATTTGAAGAACAGGGCCCAACTCTCTGACACACCAAAACACACAGCTTTGACAATACTACTGATTCATTGATATCCTGAACTGCATCAATCAAAATGTTAACTGAGTCTCTAATTCATGATAGTGATATTGATAATAATGACCTTAGACTTAAGTAGTTTGTTGATAGATTGGAGATGAGAAGTTTCTTGAAAAACATTAAAGTTGTTGAATTCAGTAGAAAATGAATTGAATGGGAAATATATGTGTGCATATGTACCAAGTGTCTAAAACTATTTTTGATTTTAGCGTAATCCTATTCTGGCTGTTTGAATTTCACTTTAAAAATGTACATAGAACTACTAAGTGTTTTGGTTTGTATCAGTTCAAGTATATTTTTTATGCTTCATATAAAGTCATTAGGACTTCATGTTGGTAAACCCGATCCCTTGGCTGGCCTTTCATGTTGTCTTGTAGTAGTCTATAAATATCTTTCATATGCAACACGCGGATCTCATCCTGGGATACAGTCAATGGAGCAGGATCCTCAGTGGTCATAATCATAAATAATTCAACCATTATGTCTCTTAACATCTCATCTCATCCTATAGATCAGGTTCATCTTTGTGAAATGCCACCAGTCGTTGTTTGTTTGTGGAGCGGTGCAAATGGTTCTATTGTCATAGTAATCGCTGCAACCAGATTCATTATGTGAAAGAGGTCCAGACCGTCCACTCCAATCTGTCTGATATCACATAACAGCAGAGTGCTTGTGGCCATTATCCACAAGTCGAGTCAGGATAGTTGAGCCTGTCTCTAATGGAGTATACACTGGTGCATAGCCCAGAGGTATAAACATTTCTTTTGATTTATAACTTCGCGTGAGTTAAAAGGGCAGAGTGAGTGTGAGTGTGTGTTTCCAAAATTTCCATATTTGTTGAGACACCTAGTGGTTAGTTTCAAGTAAATTATCACGTCATCCAAGGACAATTTAAAGTCAGTTCTGTGTTGGTTATGAGGAGGTCAGACACTGCTTGGAGCGTCGCCTTGAAGTCGACTTCCATTCAAAAGTGTCTATTGCTGATTGTTTACTTAATTTGGATGTTTGACCTTCATTGTGCAGAATATTATATGTTCAGAGTTTTCTACTAGAAGGATGTTTTCACATTCTTCTGCTGAAGGGGGAAGTTTCTCAGTGCTCAACGAAGTTTGATGATTTTATGACCTAACAACTTTGTAAGCCAATTGAAGTCCAGCGTGTAACTTGCCCAGTGTAACGTGAAATCTCAAAGCCTCCTGTGCACATACTCTCACTGGACTTTTCAGTTAAAAAGGAGGCATCTTGTGTCTAGTAGCTAAACATTTGAAATGAATAATATTTGCATATTAAAAGATTCTGGATTCTTGAATGAGATAAAAGCAGTAGATGGATGGATAGATAAAGAGATCAGATTAGCAATGCATGATGATATGTCTTGTGTTGGACAGTTTGACTCCATGATTTTAACAATGAAAGTTTTGCCGCTTGAGGGACTTCAGCTACTAACTACAGGATATTTTAATATTTTAACAGGGGGAGACAGAGAGCGGATGACAGCCAACCATGAAACCTACCTTCTTATGGCCAACACCCAGAATGACATGGAGGATTGGGTGAAGACGATCCGCAGGGTCATCTGGGCTCCGTTTGGTGGAGGTCAGTATCCACACAGCCACTGTTTGTATTAGCTAAATAGCTTGTTATTAACTTGTTGATGTCACTGAGATTTGTATAACCAGTTTGCTTTTCATTTGGATGAGTTTCCAGTAGCTGTGCCGGAGGATGGATAAGTGTGTATATTCAAACTCTGAGCAAGTTACCATCTCTCCTAAGGGTTTTTTGAGCAAGACAACCCCATAAATCTGCTGACTGATCCCGCTGACAAAATGCATCTCTTGTCTGTAGAGACTGTGTTTAAGTAAGGCCTAAAAGCATAAACTTCAGTTGCCTTGTGAACAATGATAAGAATATTGCCTTAATCCATTTTGTTCTGCATGATAGAGATGGGACTTTCCAGGTACAATATTGCCATTCTGTAATATTGTGATTACATATCACATGTTTTTAAACAGAGGACTATAAGGAACAGTTGACTGCACTTATCCACAATACCTTTTATCATGACTTTTACAGTACTGTATCTTCAAAGTTTCTTCTAAAACAAGCATGTTTCCAGAGTCTGTCGGAAGGTTAAACAACAGCTTGCCTCCTTTTTGCCTCCTCAGTGTAGAACTCCATATGGTGGTGTCCTGTCACATGTTGGTTACATCACTACAATATTTCACCATGATGAGATGTAGAAATAGCTTTAGGCATATTTTTCTTGTCTTGTTTTAGTTGTTTCAACTACTTGAATCTCCACTCTCATGTTTGTGTCATCATCCTGCATGTTTTCCCCCCACTATCCATCCAGCTGCTCATGCTAATAAACAAAGCAATGTATTGTGTTACAATCAGTTACTGTAGATGAAATAGTTGACATGTAATCATCAAATGAACCGTGATTCATAGCTGAAGTTGTTCTCATGGAGTTGTTCCTGACCTTGGTGGGAGACTCCCGCTGCGCCGCCATGGCTTGTTATTGACTTTACTGGCAGACATTGGCCTACATTGTGTATGAGCGGGGCACAAGTGCAGCGCTTGTAACCGGACAGGCAGTTCGGGCCGCTCTCGGTGACACAATGAATAGATGAGGCTGGCCTGGCCCCTCTGTTTTCAGTGCAGGGAGTTTGATGTCTATTGCAGTTGACTGCTTTTCAAAAGGACGAGCCATTTGTCAAAGATGCCACAAGAAAGGTGGCTCTAAGTTGGAGCGGAGCCGGGCTTTCTCTCTCCGTCACACGCGCACACACACACGAACACACACACTTTCACGTTTTGCATTAGCAGCAGAGACTGACGGAGCCCTGATTGGCTGGTCAGTGTCCCTGAAGTGTGTTTGAAAATTCTGTTCAGAGAGTGACAGGCAGCGAGGGAGCTCCCAAAGAGAAGCCCCTGTGTTTGACCCACAGAAGAGCTCGGAGCCCCTGATGGTTTGCTGTCATGTTGTGCTCAACACTTGGTATGATGTTGAATTAATTACTGGCGAGCTTGAACAAACCGTTGGACAAGAGCAAGTTCGAAGTCAGACCTTTGAGAAATGTGCAGCTGTGGCCTCTCCATCTGGATCTTTGGAGATTTATTTCATGGTAATTACCAATTGTTTATTTGCAATTCAGGAAATAATTTGAACTGCTATACTTGTTGGATTAATTCTATGTAGACAATATTATTTTAAACTATTCATATTAAACCACTACAGTGGCACATACTGTGTATATTTGTTTTTTCTATTTACAGCCATGTGTCATGTCTGTTTCAGTCTAGTTTTAACAACATTTGACAGCCAACAACCTAATTTACAGTTAATATTTTATTTAGTGTAACACCACAGAAGTTGGAGTCAACAGACCTAGAAGACACAGAAGCTTAGAAACATTCTTTAGTCTATCAAGGTTTATCAAACAGGTTGAGCTCAGATGGTAGTTAGGGGACATAAGCTCACATAGTCATTACCTGCAATTTATATTCTGCCTCTGAAACAGTCTCTGAGCTGTGGTTTCACCCTGGTTGAACTAATCTGAGAAGTTATCATTTTCTTAATTATTATGTTTACATCATGAATTTAAAAAGAAAGTCACCCACCCATAGTGATTTCCTGTCTTTTTACATTATAAAATGCTATTTCCCAGGTATGATATACAGTAGCTGTCTATGAATATGATATAATAATGAAAATCTCCTTATAAATATTTAAACTCCCTAAGCACCTAAACTTTACAATGCCATGGCTTTATTTAACTGTTGAGTTATTTGAATAACGCCTGTCTGCACTATTGGATTGTCAAATATTTGTAATCTTTTGAGTGACATGTCCTCACATGTTGCAGGGTTTAAATATTAATTGAGTTAAAAATTATGTAGTATCTGTTCTAGTACATTTTCGTCACAAAAAAGTGATACAGTACTAGCTCTAATGTCAACTTCTTTTCTCCCCCGTATGCTCATTGATCCCTACGCCTTCTTATGTACTATGTAGAAAGTTCTTAATATTAAATATTTCTGCATGAGACATGCAGTAAAAAAACACAGTTGAGATTGTTTTGTTTCACTGTATATGTCTTCGAAAAAGGAAACATTAGCATTTACTGAAGTAAGGAGGGCGTTAAAAGAGGATTAGTAAGAAGAAATGGGTGTGAGATGTGTGTTATATCTGTGTGTGTGTGTGTGTGTGTGTGTGTGTGTGTGTGTGTGTGAGACAGAGGGGGAATGTTGAGGGAACCTGCTGAGTAGGAACACCAAACATATACAGTAAACACATGCACACACTCTTCATAAGCTGATCCACACACACAGTTACATGTGACCCCAGGAAAAAATTCCTAGACTCATGACTAGAACGTCTGGAGGGATAACCTCGTTTTCATCCAGTCACTTTTTCTCATTTGTTCTCTGATGCCCTTTTCGATACATGAGGATATTCTATCATTCTGTACTCTGGGGGAGCTTGACTTATCTATATTTCCCTGTGACTCGTCTGAGATTTGGAATTTGGATTTGGATTTCTTTTTTATTTCTGCATTGTTGTTGTTTTCTTGCTTCCTGTCATAACTACAAAAACAGGGGGTCTGTTTTTGGAAAATGCTAGATTGCAGGCACTTTAAATTCTGCAACTCTGGTTTTTTATCTTATTTATTTTTTAATCGCTGTATCTTCTGGAAACTTACTAGTTGTGTCCGTTTCAAGAGAGGTGAGTATGACAACAATGACATTATTAGTGAAAAGGCAAGCTATAAACTTCAATTGTGTTAACATTAACACCGGTTGTTTTTAAGTGATTTGTTGCTGTGTCATGCTGTCAAACCCAAGAGGATCCTGGTATGCTTAAGTTTAATTTAGTCACTCTACAGTACTTCATCGTACCAAGTGTATGCATGTGTGTGAGTAGCCTCTGTCTGTATCTGGAGACTGGAAAAGTATGTAGATCCAAATCTCTCAGGAAGGCTGTCTTAATCCCCTCTTGTGTTGCATCCACATGAGACGGCTGCAAATGGATATCAGTCACTTTTTTTTTCGGACAAAAGGCGAGAGGTGCTCAGCAGGAAGTTAGAGATTTGATCATCAGACTAAAGCTTTGTGGGTGCACATATTTTTTGCTTGGACTGTCTAGCTGGCCTCATCTGAATTTTTTTTCAATCGATTTAACTGCTCTCTTTGATGTGCCTTAAGCCGCGGATGCTAGGCTAATGTTTTTTTTTAACTAAACGTTCCTTTTACTTTGAGAGAGAAAGTTAAATAGTACAGGATGTTGCACAGTGTGTGTATATCTGTGTGTGTGTGTGTGTGTGTGTGTGTGTGTGTGTGTATNTGTTGCACAGTGTGTGTATATCTGTGTGTGTGTGTGTGTGTGTGTGTGTGTGTGTATGAATGAACCATAATTTTTTGTCATTTCAGAATCATGCCCTAAATAAATTATCTGTGGTAAAAACATTATTAAACACTGAAACACTGCTCTAAGCTTCTTTTGATAATGTTGAACTCACTCACTGCGCATTCTCCCCTTATAATTGACTATTCTACAAATTAATAAAAACTTTGCCGTTATGAATAAATGTTCAAATATAGGGTAAAAACTAAATTGCTCAATGCTGCTGCCATTTATCAATCTCATACTATCACTAAACATTGTCTTGTGCTTCAGGGATCTTTGGTCAGAAGTTGGAGGAAACTGTGCGGTTTGAACGCCGGTTTGGGAACAAGCTGGCTCCTATGCTGGTAGAGCAGTGTGTGGATTTCATTCGGCAGTGGGGCCTTCAGGAGGAGGGCCTATTCAGGCTGCCAGGACAGGCCAACCTGGTCAAAGAGCTGCAGGATGCCTTCGACTGTGGAGAAAAACCCTCTTTTGATTGGTAAGGAAACACATCAGGGTACTGGCTGCTTGGATTTCCTCAGTGCATTTTAATGTGAAGTTGATATGTTCATACTGTTGACTGCACCTCTGGAACCACATGGGTGCTCCTGTTGGCCTGCAACAAATGAGTGAACCTCCAGAATTTAATTAAAATAAAAAAGGTGGGGGAGTGGGCATAACGTTAAGTTGCATCCAGAGATTTGAATGATGGTTTTCAATACCTGCACCGGAAACCTGAAAAAAATCCTTTGTGACAAACCAAGGAACTTTTAGGAAAACCCAACCCAGATTTTAAATGTGGGTAAACAAGATAACCAACACAAAGGTGAAGTTTCTCACCTACTTCCTTTTTGAACAGGCCATATATATATATATATGCAGGGAATGCATATAATGCGTTAATAATGCGAGGAAGATGTCAGTCTTAGGAACGTTCTTAAAATCACAACGTAGTTGCTTGGTCCCGCAGGGTTGCTCTTTGCTCCATTGATCAGAAAGGGAAACAAGCGCTCAACTAGTAGACAGCAGGCACTCTATGGATAGTAACCATGGCAACGGCTTCTTCTAACTTAAGTTAAAATTATAGGCTACATAATATTTCCTGATAGGTCTCTGTAATGCAAATTCCATCCTGTTGATGTCCTATTTAGTAAACAGTAACAGATTCTAGAAACTCACAAACAGCGAGGATCAGCCTCTCTTCCAATGATTTGTACTGTGCGTTGCGAACAAAAAGTTCAGTACAATTCAACTTCGGCAGATACATGTTCAGCAAAAAAACAAACAAGAAAAGAGATTTATATGTTAGTCTGTTGCTCAGAAGGTGCCTGTTATGATTGTGGCTCTAGACTCTAACTTGTTTTAACAAGCTATAAAAGGTAAACCCCTGGCCTTGGCAAATAGCTTTTGTTTTAGATTTGATTTGATTACATTAATGTTTAAGTTGAGATTTACAAGAAATATTTTACTGCTACTGTGTAAAGGGAATACTGCTGGTAAAAAGCACCTTATTTGTTTAAAGGGCTGTCTATGAAAAATGAATGAATGGTCAGACTTACATGCATTTTCTTGTGACTGTGTTGTGTGCCACTTAAAATTAACAGCTATCATTGATTTTGAACTGTATAATCTGTCAATGCTCATTTTAACACTAATGTTCTTCTTTTGAACACAATATCCATGCAGTGATTCACTGGCAGATAGCAATGGAGATTTTGCCTTTACCACACTGATGGGAAACAGCTGGTAAATTGGAGGAAAGCGTTTTTTTTATCTGAAAGTAAAGGAAATGTTCCTCTGATTTATTGTCATTTGTTGCCATTACCTCATCAGTGCAGTGCACAGCAGTACAAAATGGTGATCTAATGTCTTTAGCAGGCAAAGAACGGGTGTGATTAATTGGGTTAATAACAAAATGCATTCCATTTACTTGTGTTGCTTGCTGATTCACTGAGACACATGAAATGGATCTGCTTTTAATGCTAAATTACTAAACAAAAGCAATATTTTTATTAATTATTTTATTAATTTTATTTTGCATTTTAGAACAGATCATCGCTATTAATATCATTTAAAAAAGTGATATAAAAATTCACCCCCTATACAGTGGTCATGAATGGGGAAATTAGCTATAGAAACCCAAACCATTTCTTGTACAAGACTTTAAACATGTTTATTTCTACTGTAACGTTTGCCATTTTAACATGGGGCCAGCCTGAAGTGGCCATTCAAAGTTATAGGCACTTCTGTGTTGGCTCCTTTTTGCAGGTCCAGAGGTTGCTGCTTGGTCTTAACAGATAGAACAAGTCAAAAGGCCTGTGTAAGTAAGGGCTTTAAAGTTCACACAGTTTATGCTACGATTGTGTCTACAAACCAGTTAAACCACTCCATGATTTTGCAACTAAATTGAGGTTACAATCTGCCTTCAAATGATAGGATGTGTAAGTGGCTATACTAAGAGACTGAAATCTGTTTTTTAATGTGACCACCTTCATCAATAACTCAGGATGACATGCATGAGTGATGGAACAACAAATGCACATCTCTCCTCTGCCCTCCCTCTTTCATACACCACCACTCCCACCATCTACTCTTTTCACCGTAAATAAAACATAGATAGGACGGTCAGGATCCAGGCTATACCCCTACCACTTCTTAGAAACACAGGATACAAAATCACACTCTGAAGTGCCACCATTTGTCTCTGCCCTCCTATCTCTGCTTTAACACGACTTAAATCATGCAGTGGTAGATGTCTCTAGCCTCTGTCGTGCCTGCTTCACTAGCTGCCCCTCGTCTGGTCATTAGTGTCTCTGAGCCTACAGTGGAAATCCTCTTGCCTTTTTGCAGATCATCTAAGCTGCCACAGTGTTGTTGTTGTTCCCTCACTTGCTTTTGTTGTTACCCGTCTTACATTCTGTTGCTTTGAAATTTGCTCGTAAATAATAAAACACAACAGCCAACTGCCTTTTAGCTTAGCTTAGCTAAGTAAGTTGTACACTGTATAAACTTCATTATAAAAAAATATTTTATAACATATTAATTAGGGAGCTATAGAGGTTCTGGTTGGTCGATTTTGTTAGCATTGGATGGATCCAGGCCTGCTGTTTTCCCATGTTTCCAGTCTTGCTGCTAAAATAAGCTAAATGGCAGTCTCACATAATTTTTCCTTCTGATTCCAATCATCCAGCCAACAGTCCTCTTGCTGCAGGAATATTCATGAGGATTTTGTTAGCCCTCATGCCATGTTCTCATAACAAATTATAACCTCCCCCATTTCTACCTCAGTTTGTCCCTTCTTTCTCCACAGTAACACAGATGTGCATACAGTAGCCTCTCTACTGAAGCTGTACCTCAGAGAGCTACCGGAGCCCGTCATCCCCTTCCACAAGTATGATGAGTTCCTGGCCTGTGCCAAGCTCCTCGGCAAAGATGATGAAATGGTAAGAAAGAGTACTGGATGACTTTCTCTTTACCTATGTCTAGCAACGAATTGGCTTTCACAAACTTTATTCCTCTACATAAAGTTTTTTTAAAGGTCAATTTGTATATCAGAATTCAGCACTGAAAAACTCTCACATATTTCCTGTTCTGTCACATTAAAGTTGGGTTCTTGCTGCCAACATCTAAATAGGATTCTTTTTCTTTCTTTTGTAAGGCATGCATCACAGCAGGGGATGAGTCTAGTGCTTCCTCACAGTGTCCAAAACATCTTTCTCTCATTTTCACTTAAGAGCCCAAGTTTGTGCCTTTTGTGTATAGCTTGTAAGATTTTGAACAAATAAAATGACTCAGCGAGCAGAATTCACAATATTTCTGTTAGGTTTGTCAGTGGATTTCCACATGTCATTTTGCCATTTTGGTTGTGATTCACTGGTGACTGATGATCCAAAAATATAGAAAGTAGTTTGAATTGAAGTATGAATGAACTTTGTATTTGATTAGTTTTTTGCATTCATGGTTATGTAAAAAAAGACAAATGGACTCTTATAAAAGTTAAAAGACAAAAACCTTTTTCCTATAACCTTTAACTCATTCTATCATGGAAGAAGTCACTAATTAGCGGGCCGCGGCCCAGATCTGGACCCACCCACCGTTCTCTCTGGACCCGGACCTACAGCCGATTTATTATTGAGAATTACTATCTCGTGACGCAGCTTTTCTAGCATTTACTGTACTGGTTTAGCAGCGCAGGAAACTCACAGACCAACTACATGTGTTCCAATCGTCTCATGTGATGCTGCTCAGCCAATCGAATCTGTGCATTCTGATAAGCATTGTGAGTGGAGTCCACGAGTGAGATACACCGGAGATGTTTTGGAAACACAGAGAGAGAGGAGACGACAGAGAAATTAGAGATTTCACATGGTTTTTAATCAAGAATGTACAGATTCTTACATAGATTCTTCGCAAGAGCAGTCAAAACCAGAATTTTTCATACATGTCCAATTCTAGCCAGGAGCTCACATTTCTAGCTGAACAAAAGAAAGTAGGAAAGTGGATTATAAGAGGGAATAAAAGAGATGAGTAGGCATTAAAGCAATTAAGATGTGTAGAGTATTTATTACAAAATTAGTTGTGACTACACTTCAATCACTTCAAGCAGCACTTTTTATTTCATTTCTTTCTGAAATTAAGCACTTGATTTTAGTTTACTTAAATTTTGAATTTATTATTAGAGTAGAAGTATTTATTATCCTTCCAGTTTTGTTGTGAAAACTGACTGATGTGAAACTATTATTTGATTTGACAGTCAGTTGTTAACTAAAAACAACTGATACAACTATACTTAATGGCAATGAATCATAACACAAGTTAGTCGTTATGATGTTACAGATCTTTGTTTCGGGAAATTTTCTCTAACTGGACCTATTTGAATTTTAATTGAAAACCCCTGTTTTATAGAGTGAACATACCTTTGTATGTATACCTCAGAAAATGATGGGGATAATTTAATACTCCTGTCATAAAAATCTTTTAATGAGCCCGATGAATCACTTATTGAAACGTGTATTCTGACTTCATATTCTTGCAATTACCAATTTTTCTAGCTCTGTAGTACTTGCTGTGCTCAAAGCTTCTTCTCCCCTCTTTTTCACTGATTTGTTTTGTTCTCTACTTGTTTTGTGGGCTTGATATGATATGACTTAAACTGTCCATGATTGATTATAACTTGGGTTATGAATTGATATGGTTTATTGTTCTTGATTGAACTTACGTTATCTAAAACGTGCCCATTACCTGCAGGGTATGAAGGAGTTGAGAAGACTTGTGGAATGTCTACCTCCAGTGAATTACAACCTTCTCAAGTACATCTGCAGGTATTAACTGATAGTTAAGGTGGAAGATATTTCAAATTGCTTCAAATATTATATAATTATGATTTTATAATGATATTTCAAACATTGAAATAATAAACAGCAAAAATTTAAATTTTTTCCTGTTTGCCAGATTTCTAGATGAAGTCCAGTCATATTCAGGAGTGAATAAAATGAGTGTCCAAAACTTGGCTACAGTTTTTGGGCCAAATATCTTGAGGCCGAAGGTTGAGGATCCTGTAGCTATTATGGAAGGTGAGTATTCATGCTAGTCATGTATGTGTATCTTGCCTTCTGACACACTTTTCTTTAATATTGAGCATAACTGAATGAACATTTTAAAAGTAAAGGTAATAATGTGGTCTCATATCGTCAGGTACCGTTCTGGTCCAGCAGCTAATGGCTGTTTTGATTGGACGCCATGATGTACTATTCCCTGGGGATGAGGACAGCCCCACTGCCCTGGAGCTTGTCAACAACAACAACATTGAACTACAACGGCGACAAGCCACCACAACTACCTCCGCCATCACTACAGTGTCTCAGAACGCAGAGAACAACAACACGCAGGTGGTGCGGCAGTGTGTTTGGGAAGCACCTGAGTCTCCTTTGCACCCCCAGCGTGTAGACAACAGTGGCTCCCCGCGATCGGCAAGCCCTCGTAATGGTGTCATGGGACGCTTTGACATTACCCGCAGTCCACCACTGACTATTAAAAAGAACCCGGCTTTCAGTAAAGGCAGTGGGATCGTTACAAACGGCTCCTTTAGCTCTTCACCCTCTTCAGACCCAAGTCAAGAAAGGAGCCAGACTTTGACTGGAGGCGGGAGTTTACCGGTGCGGCGCAGTGGGACGCTCAAAGGCTCCGGCACAAAAATGGGCACCAGTGGCGTGACGAGTGGAAGCAGCACTGGAGGGAATGGGACTGGAATTGCGCGCATGGGCATTTCCGGCACAGATGTGGTCACGGGGAGTCTAAACGGCCGCAATGGTCTTTGGGTACCAAATGGCTGCGTGACATTACGCGAGAACAGCAAAACACGTGACGGCTCCAACGGGGATCACACATCCAATCAGAACCGTCTGTCCACGTATGACAATGTCCACTTAAACCAGCAGAACCTTCAACAGCAGAATCAGATCACCAACACGTGTCTGAACAGCAGCTGTGAGGACAAACAGAGCGTAGACAGCGCCACCTGGTCCACCTCCTCCTGTGAAATCTCTCTTCCTGACAACTCCACTTCTTGTCGCTCCTCCACCACTACCTGCCCTGAGCAGGACTTCTACGGAGGTCACTATGAAGACCTGGATGGACCAGCACAGCATAATGAGCCTCCCCTGTCTGGTGGAGGAGGAGAGAGGGAGGGCAGAAACAGCAATAGAGAAGGAAGTGGAGAAGCAGGGAGAAGTAGTCGGGACACCAGCAGTAGTGATAATAGTGATGGTTTTACAGTTGGTAATGGACCTGGCAGTCATAGTGCTCTGCACAGTTTAGTAGCCAGCCTTAAACAGGAGATGCACAAGCAGAAGACCGAGTATGAGGCCAGGATAAAGAGGTAGGGACCCATCTGTGAAAAATAGTGTTTAGGGAGGACATTGGATGGACATTCCTAAAGATAAATGATGTAATACTGCCACCTATATCGGGCAGCAAAAACTTTACAACTTTTCATCTACTGAACAGCGCTGTCTTTACATTAACTATTATATAAATGAATACACACAGTACACTGAGTTGCTACTTTATTGGTCTGCAATAAATCCTACCTTCATCACGGTTATAATGTTCACTTGATTCAACTGCATGATCCATTTTGGTGGCTGTAGATAGGGGTACTGGTGAACTATGTAGCATTATACAGAGAGATATTTCTATTAAATACTCTACCCTCATTTATATAAATTGGTTGGACATACCTCTCAGTATAATTCAACAGCACCACAAACTACAGCCTCCAAAATAATGAAGTTGAATCAACACCTCTCTAAAACATATCCAAAAAACAACACTGTAATATAATAATAGAATAGAATGTATTACAGGACTATGGTATCAAACTCTATTTATTTTAGCTAGGCGTACCTAATACATAGGCCACTTATCTAGAGTTAATCTTATTTGCAGACCATAGCTGCTATTTAGGTTATAGCCTCATGTTGAATACTTGATTGGAAATCATCATTTTCTGAATATACCCAGGTAACTATTAAGTGAGAAGCTAGTTTGAAAAGAAATCGCACTTTAAAGATAAAGTTTTATAGTTTGGGAGACACACTTATTGGCTTAAAGGAATAGTTAAAAATACTGGGAAACATGCTTCTTCAAATGGAACATCCTTTATGAAGTATTGATTAAACCAGTGGTAAACCAAGTCCACAACCCAACTCCACACATAAATGGATTGAATTCTTATCAATCATTAAAGGGGTCATGTGAGGTTTTCAGAGGCCTTTAGCAGTGAGGTTTCAGATTGCAACCACTTCTTTCCAAGCGTGTGCTAATGTGCATTCTCAAACTAATGAGCAAGCACTTGGAGACAACATCACACAACACATTGAACTAATCCTTTATCTTTTGTATAACAGTTAGACTGTAGTAAGTACAGTTACTGAATGGGTCTTCCACAATAGTGTTGTCCTGCACCGTCATTTGCATTATTGTATATTATGTGGGTCATGTAAGTTACGGCAGAAGCAGAATATCAGTAAAGCGCCAGTAAATCTAAATTGAATGTTACGAAGAAAACACCACCTCGGTGGTAATCTAGCTGGTTGCTTTGCATCACTATAGGCTAGTAGAACAAATCCTTCCACATTTGCATTAGCAAATGGTCGACATTAGCTTATTAAAAATGTAAGCAGCTGTTTCCAACTTGTTTTGTCATAAAACTCTGCTCTCAGATGAGCCATTGCCTAATACTCTCTTCTCCTATCCTTTTGTTAACCTGATTTGCAGCTTGGAGCAGCGTAACCTGGATCTGGAAACTGAAATGGTGAACCTCCATGAAGAGCTGGACCAGGAGAGGAAGAAGTACACCATGGCGGAGATAAAGCTGCGCAACGCTGAGCGCGCCAAGGATGACGCTGAGCGGCGAAACCAGATGCTGCAGAAAGAGATGGAGCAGTTTTTCTCCACATTTAGTGACCTCACTGCAACTGGCAACACCGCAGCCACCGACCCGCATCAACCAGATCATAATAACAGCATCTGGATACAGTGAAGGAAGGCACCGGCATGTGGGCTGAAATGCTAGTAAAGACTGGAAATGGTTTATTATATGATGTGAATATTACGAGGGCTCCAAACAGGATTTGGCTGCTGATTGTAGAGGGCAAGTAGGGAAGTTACGTTAACAATGGTTAATGGCATGTTTTAATTTAAGAAATAGGAGGTGTAGGGATAATGCAAGGCACCTGTATAAATGTAGACATCACCTGGAGTGATGCCAGACTGACATTATCTGTAAATACAGCATTATTTATACAGCTCACAGACTCTCACCAACCTACCCAAACTGTGGTGGTAATCACTCATCTGACTGGGAAGTGGAGTAAAGGCACTGTACACTATAGTCTATGATGATTCACAGTACTACTATTATTTTACTTTGTACTAGCTCCTGGAGACATATAGGAAGGAAGGCAATATGTTTAAAAATGTTGTATTCTGTAAAAGAAATCAAAAATAGCAACCTTCGATGCATAAAGACAATTCAAAACCCCTCCCTATCTTAAATCACCTTGTCAATCTAACCAAAAACATGTTATCGTTTCATGTAATTCTATATCTGCTCATGTACTTAGAGGGAAACAATGCAGAAAAACAGTGTCATATGTATGTAAAAATAATTAAACATAATACTTAAATGTTTATCTGATATTTAAGCAAAGTTATCAATGTGTGATATTTTATATTACGATTTTTCCTTGCACTTACATGTTTGTTTAGTCTCAGCAAGTTGGTACTGAATGTTTGTCGATCAATGTGTGTGCCATTTAAATTGGACAAAATACTGTATATATGCCTGTGCTTCTGTGCTGTTTCTTGTACCCCATGACCAAAAAAAAGAGCCTGTACTGTAAATATTTTATAGATAATTGTAGACAGTACTTGTTAGTCTGCACTGTGGCTTAACGCATATTCAAATGGATATGGCAAGTACTGAGTTGATGCTGATTGAAGAATTTTTTGTAGCTTGTAACTTGCACGATGAGTCATTGGCAAAAAAAACAAAAACAGATCAAATATAAATGTCTGTCATGAATTCAGAATTTCAGGTGACAAAATGTACTCTCTACATTAACAGACGTAGCTGTTGTCACGGTATGAAAGCTCCTGCGAATTGCAGTTTACAAGCCGCCTCTGAGCATATGAGATGCCACTTTTATTCCTGTAGTCGTCTGACAATTTATCCACCTGACACAACTGGTTTTCATCCTAACCTAGCACAGAGTAACAAGCTGAAGCAACCAAGTACCAACACCGAGTTGTGTGTGTGGGTCATAACTGTGAAAAATGGGATTACAGCGTCAAGTGTGTCACCATTGAGCCTGGTTGCTACATTTAGTAACAAGTGGTGTGTGCATGAGTCCATGAGGGCTGGTGCACAATAAGTGAATGTCTGTAAAGTGACTGCATATTGATGAAGTCTTTGTAAGTGTATTTATGTAGCTTTGAACCAAATGACTACACCCAATGTGGATATGCTAATATAAACAAAACAGAACGCGTATGAGTACAGACCTGAGTTGGACTTCTGTCAAAAGAAGTTTTACGTGTGCTTGTGTGCACAGGTCTGCCGCTGGCTATTCTTCCTCTAAAGAACAGGTCCCATTTAAACCTGCTGCTGGTCAATGCAGGGCATCTGGAATGTGCACAGGGAGGGGGAAAAAGTGCCTGAAAAACTGAAGGAGGGAGGGGAGCCTGCGCTTCTCATTTTGCAGCCTTCACCGGGAAGTAACCGGCTTAAGCCAAGCTGACAGTGGCACCTCGTTCTGTGAATTCCACACAAAAGAGCAGATTATGGACACAGGGCAAGAGGGAGTGGGAGACAGGGATAGTGGAATATTTTCATGACATGATACTTGACACAGATGAACTTTTAAAAGAATTACTAAATATGAATAAAAATGCATTTTCATCTGAGTCTGTAATTTTACTTTTTGAGTATGGTTTTCATAGTTTAGAACTTTTTGTATTTGACACCACATAAGTAAATAATAAAAATAATAATAAAGAAAAGCGATGATTTTCCCACAAACTTCCCACAAGCTTTATTTTATGTTTTTAACAGAGACTTGGTTGGGTGCTATTACTGGGAATGTGATCCTTATTGAATTCACCCAACAAAACTTCACGTTTGAGTCTGAAACACAACCGAGCTAAAAAGGAAGAAACACTCCCCATGTTTGTTTCTTTTTAGAGACCAGTTCATATAAAATGGAAATGAAATTCTCTCCAAGCATTATATATAGTCATATGCAGACCTCCAAGATACTCACCACATTTTTGTGAGGATTTTACTGTATTCACCTGTGGTGAATTTGACATCACAGGTCATTACAGGTGATTTACACATAGATAATGTTACTGTCAAAAATACTATTGAACTCTCTGCCACACTTGATATGTTTGATCTGGTTCATGGGTGTTAGCATCTCAAATATCATTGTGTTTGATGTTTCTGTAAATATACATTGCTGTGTATTCTTTGATCTTTCTATTGTACTGCATTAGATCTGAAACTTAATGAGGATATCAGGACACTGTTTATGGAAGCCATCAAATCTGAAACTGGCCCAGCTTCAAATCATTTTAATGATTTAATGAATACTTTCTCTTCTGAAATTTCAAATGTAATTGATGCCATTGGTGACTAGTAAGCAAAAGGCACCATGGAGAAAGGGGACCATGGGGCCCAGAAAAAGGAGTGTTGAAGATGAGAGCCAAAATGACGTAAATCAAAACTTCAGATTCACTTTCAAATCAGAAAAATTACATATTTATAGCCTAAACACTGCTGGGCTTTTTTTTTTCTGAGATCAAGAACATAATAAATCAAGCATCTTATTTGCAAATGTTGACAGGTTAACCAGCCAACATTAGTCTGCCTTTGGCTAATCCAGCAAATTAAATACCCATGAAATTACTTAATTTATTGACCTTTTGGTATTATCACAGGTTCATAAAGACAATTATCAATTAAAACACACTGCTGTATTTTTCTGTTACAATAAAAGATCAATACTTTATAATTAACCAAATGTTTGCTGCTACAATTTCTCAAACACCTGTCAATTGTAAATACTTCAATGCATTGATGCAAACAATCATATAAAAATCCAATATTTCTTAAAAGAACCTGCTCAGGCACAAACAACCATGCCTTGTAGTGCCTAATATACAACCACAAAAGGTTACCACAGTTTTAAGGATGTAGATGTCAACAAATCAAACCATGATATATATGCTTATTTTACCCACTTCACCGTGGTGGAAGAAGTATTCGGATCCTGTCCTCAAGTAAAAGTACAAATGCCACACTCTGTCCTGTGAGAACCATGTCTCAAAAAAGTCAACTTTTCATGAGCCCAGAAAAAATCCCTGTTTTCAGTTTTGTAACTTATCCTAGGAGGTTTTCCCAGCCCATAAAGGAACACTTAATCCTTCAGTTTATCAGAAAAATTCTAATTCAGAATCATTTGGACATACATGGGTTTTTGCTGGCGAGGGAAGGTATAAAAATGTGTAATCTGTCAAACAAATGCTGCTGTAAAAAGTACATTTGCCTCTGAGAAATAGTGTAGTAGAAGTATAAAGCTGCATAAAATGGAAAGTTCGAATCTGTACTTAGGTACAGTACTTGAGTAAATGTACTTGTGCGCTTGCTTTCATCCTGCAACACCTACACAAACATTTTTTTGTTCATTCTGTGTGAGAAGTGGCTAATGGACCCAGCTTTTAAACTCTGTGTACAGCAGAACTGAGAGGGCCTGAAAGGGAATTAGAGAAACAGTTTGGACAGACGGTTGGGAAGAAGGCCAGAAACAACCATGACAAGGCACACAGAAATCAAACATATTGAATTGCAAATCAACGCAGGTAAAAGAAAAAATGTTCACCGTAGTCCAAGATCAAAGGTTTTGTTTATTTTCAATCACATACATATACTATTTTTACATACACAGTTCCTTTAAAATGTTGTGTTTACAGTAACAGCTTTCAGTAATTTTTTTTCTTTTTCTTTTGCATTTGTTTTAACTTTATTTGAAACGCTATAGCCTGAAGCTTTGAGATCAGCGTGAAACAGATATAATTTCTTTTTTTTCCAACCTGACAATGTCAAAAGAAGGATTCATTTAAACAGCACAGAGTAAAAGAAACAAGAGAGAAGGAATCATAAAAGAATCAAAGAGCAACGTCACCTGATTCAGATGAGCTATACAGGGTTTCATCATTTATGGAGTCCCACATTTTAGTCCACATTTAAGACTCTAAACATTTTAGCATCACCTGACCCTTGCAGTAGCTTGCCTCCCTGTCTGAGTGCAATAAAGAGTTTATTGCATTGTTGGATTGTTGTTATTTACAATATGACGTGAAACTGAAAATTATTAAGCTAAGGGATCACAAGTACTGAGTCCAAAGATTTGTACAAGCTGAGTACAAGATGTATCCTATGGCTGAATGTCAAGTCAAACATCTTCAGATTGCAAATAAATGGCTAAAAGATGTGAATTTGGCTAATCCTGAATCCACGAGAAATCACTTCAAGACTCTCGTGACAAAAATTAGGGGCGGGATTGGTAGTTGACACAATTCTAATTCTAAGGTTTACGTGACTGAACATGAATACGCACATGAACTAGTTCCAAACACATGACTGTACTGACTCTCCATCAAACATTCTTATACGCAATCCCACAAAAGTCATGATCTTGCATTGAAAGAAAGATCTTTAAACATGTACTGTAAAATAATCGGCCCAGATGCCAGATCACATCTTCCAATTCAACCTTACAGACAGTTTGTGTTCATTGCTGGTTACTTTGAAATTACACACACACACACACACACTGATGACAAAGCAGCAATGATGTGAGTGAAACAATTCATTTCTACATTCAGTGCTGACAACCCAGCTGTTTCTGTGTTAGACTCATCTCTACTTCAGGCGCATTAAACGGGAACAAAAGCACCTTTTTATTACAACAGAATTGTCTGGAGGGATGTTTTATAAAAAGATCACATTCAGAGAAAGAAAAGAAAAAGACAGAATATGTTTCAGTATTTGTACTCAGTGACCAGAACATGTAAAGATAAGAAAACAATATTGTGGAAGGAATGGTTAAAAATGCCCTATAGAATAACTGCAACAGTACAGTGCGTATTGGTGGTGTGGGAGTCCACTCAAACATTTGACCCCTTTGTGAGAAATTCATTGGAACATTTTTAAAACACAAACAATTTCAAAGATGCACCCTGTTTTGAAGGATTGCCCTGGCCAGACCCTGAACAGAAAGCCAAGCTAGCCGTAGCTTATTCTAGAGACGCCACTCTCACCCTCAGTTACCTTTTTAGCTCTGCGAAGGTACTCTATGTATGTGTGTGGTTCACTGTACACAAGCCACAGGCAGAAAGAGTGTTAACAAAGTAGCTATTTGAAGTTTTGTATATATTTTTGTGGGAAAGGATTTTGAGACATTGTATGTACAGCAACAGGTAGACTCCATGCAAAAAGTAAACCCCTGTGTTGTAGCAGCTGAACCAGAGATTACAAAGATATAGTTAGACTGTCGAATGACATGTTAAGAAACAAATACTGGTATTAAACCTTTACTCTAAACTAGTGGACAAATGAACCATGCAATTTCCATGAATAGGAAATATGATGCTATTGATAGATATAGTTGTAAATGGTTTTGGTGTCCGAGAAAGAAACACAGATTCCCCACCATGACCCACTCGACCTGCATGAGACCATGATCTATGCCAGTGGAAACCAACATAACAAGAATTCCTTTTTTCATTCACATTTTTAACTAAGTATAAATAACAAACAATTAATAGATCATCTGTGTGGTTTCTAGTTGGAGTGTATTTTATCTAAAGCAGAAAAGAAAGCTGCAGAAACACCTTAATTGCAATCAACCATTGCATAACTGTGGCTAAAATGTTGTGAGGAGTGAAAATATACTATGTTTTGAATGGGATGGACATCAAATGGCTGGTTGTGGGTGCAAACTGTATGTAGGTGAGGACTTTGTCTTCTCTGATTCCAGTCTGCCAAACATACTGCACATTTGCTTTTCTTATTTAATAAACAAAGGATTTGAAGTGAGAGGGAAAGAGTGCAAAACAGCTGCCAAGCATTTGCAAAGATCAGTGCAAACAATGTATTTGTGCGCAAGCTAATGATTCAGTTTGAGAAATTAAATTAAATCAATATGCAAAATGGCAGAAAACCTTACATGCTGTGTAAAAATCATCACACACATGAATGTGTCTCAAGCCATACAATCTGAGGAAAGCAAATTGATTTTACACCACAACGTTAGCTCCAACATCTGGCCAAACGGTGTTTAATTTCTTAAATGTTTCCACTAAATTTAGTGGCCTGGGGTTTCAAATAATTTTAAGGCAGAAAAGGAAGAAGTAAAATGACCAAACATAATATAATTTCTGCACTTGCAATGCTTCCTTCCATAAAGGCACTTGCCATATTCAGGTTCCATCTATCAAAATAAATACATCAATAAATAAATCTTACAGCAAAGAAATAATCTTGTCAACATAACTGATGGATGGCCTCTATCCACTTCCTTTTTTATTAAGAAATTAATAATTGTGAAGTGAAATGATATAAATGAGTTTACTTCTAGAGCAAAATTATACACAGCTACGAGGTTAACACTCCTCGCCTGCTTTTAAAGTACCCGCTGTATCATTTGTATCTCTTTCTGAAGGACTTCTAAGTTTCAGTCAAATAAATAAGAATAGTCTCCCTGTGGTAACACCACAGTGAAACAGACCAACCTCCTGTGCCTACGAGGAGTTAGTGGTACATAACGACATGCAGGACTGTGGGTCAGCCCATGGTGTAGTGGAGGGGCTGATCATACACTGCCAGGAGAAATAAAAGGGACATTACACACAAATCAGACTTTTTAAACCCATTTAAGGTAATCTTATCAAGTCTGAGCACAATCAAAATAATTCACTCTACTGAGTGTACTGACCCTTTAAGTCCCAAACTCAGCCCTGACATTTACTAATGTCTTAATGGCTTGCCTGTAGTTAACACACGCACACACACACGCACACACACACACACACACACACACACACACACACACACACACACATACACACATACACACACCTATCCTGTGACCAGACTCCCCATGTCTGGAGTTAGTTTACATCGCATATAAACAAAAGTCTCTATATAGACTCATTTTAGCATACAGTGAGATTAGCATTGTTTTAAATCTAGTCATGCAGGACTACAGCAATAGGCAGGGGCAACTTAGATGGAAAGCAGTGCTGTGGCAAGGTGCGCTAGTCAGAAAAAAACTCCCAGTGTACTGGCCGTCAGTCCCACTCTGTGCCCTTCAGCTGTACAGAATTACATTATTTACAAGTAGTGCAGGGAGCGCTGCTCTGGGTGAGAGCGGCTACATATCCCTGCAGAATAACCACATAAAAACACACAAATCAGGCAACCTTACATTGAGGATTGTGTTGGGTAGAGATGAGCGTGTCTAAGACCAAGCCTAGAGGTTAAAATACAGCAGTGTCATTACACAAAGGTTGGCTGGGGAGAAAATGAGAATGAAGTTTTTATTGTACAGTAGTGATGAGCAAAATGGCAGCCCACCTCGCCACAATGATTGGAGCATAAATGCTTATGTAAGACCAGCGGCCAGCGGCCAGCTAATATGCACTTTACAGGAGATGCAAGTCTAAGCATTTGGTCATTTTTGTTTGGATGCCATATACAAGGTATGTGGGGTAATTTAAGCAAAGCAACTAGAGGATCATTAACATATATCTCAGCTCATTTACTAAGTTTAAATACCACTGCTGTTTTTAAATGAGAATGCACAGGCTTTAGATTTCATCATTTCAGATTCTGTGTTTCCATAACTCATGTATTTGTTTTCAATATATTCATTTTGATCTTTACTCTTTTTTTTTGCATTTTCAGTTGGTCATTTTGGTTGGGTTCTTCACCTACGGAAAAACATGGGGTTGCGCAGGCAGGCGGCTAGTCACCTGCAACACCCCAGGGGTCCTGCAGAGGTCTCCAGGCTGCTGTCAGTGTCTGAGGCCAGGGTCTGGTCGGTGGACATGGAGGAGATGTCGTTTATGGAGGAGGAGGGAGGGAGGCTCTCGCTGCTGTTCACGGCTGCACCTGTGCTAAGGGAATCAACAGCAGCAGGGGGTTACAACGTAAAAAGAGTCCTGGCAAAGACAGGTGCAAAAATACAATCAGAAAATATATTTTTGTAAGTGTACACAAAGGGTACACTGGAGAAATATTGTAGCTGAGTTTGTTCCATGATATCGAGACATCAACAACATCAACAACACCTGTGGGACACCACAATCACAGTGTGTCTATAATGAGGCAGGGGTAAGGAAGGTTTGAGTCCAATGGGTTTCACAGTAAAGATCATCAAAGGCTGCAGTAACAAGAGTGGTTTCATGTACACACCAGCAAGTAGCTACTTGATAGTTTGATAGTTTTTTAGCATAAACCCAGACATGGTTAGGTTTTTAACTTATGCTGAATAAGCTAAGTTATTTTAATGCCATCCACATGTGTTGGTATGACAGCATTTATGATTTATGTACCACAAAGGAGTCTGCTATGGCTAGGCTTAGTAGGAAGCAATCTTCAATTGCAGTTTTATTTAAAAAAATTTTTGCTCTGACATTCTTAAACAACAATGTGATTTTCTAATTTGATCTTGCTTTGATGCAAAGGTGGAACCAGCGGGCAGTAAACTTTTTGAGATTTCATTAAAGAACTCCTAATTCAGTGTGCTCAGCTGCTATTTTGTCATGAGTAATAAGAAGAGTGCTTCATAAAAGGCTGTGGGCATCTCTGTTTGATGAGCTGTCTGGATCTGACATGCTGGTACAGATGGCACAAACATTAGGGGGGTCCTGCTCTCTTTGATAAATTTATGAGCAAATCAATAGAAAAACAGGCAGTGTGCTTTTGCCTTGGGAGTTGAAAGAGTGAAGTCTGATTAAAAAGTATAAGGATGAGAATTTAAGGGTATTGCCGATATGAGGAAATTGCTAAAACAACTATTTGACTTCCAAGCATGATGGTAGCCCCATAATTTCTACAGTGGGCTTGTACAGTGCAAGCTAACTATAAATCTGCTGTTTGTGTCTTCCCTGTGGGGGGTTATTGCTTAATAGAGACTGGTGGGTACTTCAGCTGACCCAAAATAAAACAGGGAACAAAGCAGGATTAATGACTGGCATTAATTCCAGCTGTCACTTCACTTGGAGGTTTATTTACAGTAAATACATCAGAAACATCTGTTAAAAGTCACCATGGGGGTACGGCACAAGTTTAAATCTTGAAAGATGCTTGAGCCTATAAACCTCACCAGTAGTTATAAGAAAGATTAGTAAAATTGAAGACTAATTGAGCTTTTAGGTTAATTAAAAATAATTAATTGTGATGTAGGATTATAACTCTTGTGCTCTGCTTTGGCACTGCTAACAAGGTCTAAAGCATTACTCAATCTTGTACTATACAGCCGCCCCCTGCTCTCAGTGAACTACCATTCTTTTGATATTTCCAGAGATGTGAAGTATGTAGTGTGTGTAGTATAGGAATAATAGTGAAAATGTTAATAATACTGTAGATAATAAGCAATGTGGTACAAACAAATACTGTAGCACTAGCCTGGAAATAGCTATATAAATAATAATAATACAGCAGTAAAGTTGTTAAAATTTTCCAACACACACACATAGTAACATAAAAAGAGCTCCAGTGTGTGTCTGGTTTTGTTTGAGGCTTCAAAATGCTCTCAGCTCTTGTGTTTTCCTGCTGAAGTAAAGCAAAGCTGTCTGCAGCTTCTGCACTGCACTGTGTCTGCCGCACTCAGCATCAGACACTAGGCCAGCCAATCTGTTTAATTACTAGTGGCTGGCAAAAAATAAATAAAAATGGAGGTGATGAGTTTGTGAGAGGCAGAGTGAAGAAGAAGAAGTTTTAAAAAAGCAACTGTTGTATTATTTGTTAAATTTATCCCAAAGTATGAGGTTTTTAGTTGTTATAATATCTGAAGTATCATGTTTCCTTCATAATTTTTCAGAGCAAGACTGTGCATATTAATATTTGGCCCTGCTGGGCAAGGCAGAAAGTTTATAAATTTTCTACAAGAAGAAGGTTTCTATATGTTGGTTTATACACAAGGAAAGTATTGTGAGAGACAAAGTTGTATCTTGGAGGCACATTTATTTCCCTTCACACCCACATGTGGCAGTTACTTCTCCTCCTTGTCAGCAGACACTACTGTCTTTGTAGGATTTAGCTTAGCTAATCTTCAAAATACACCTGTTTTTGCTTTTATTTTATGTAGCTGTGGCTACATAAATGGCTGTAGTTTTACCAATGAGCTATATTCAAACGGATCAAAGTGTCTGGTTGGACTGATGAATATGCTAACATGACTCTGTACTGCCTCTCTGTGGCAAACTATGAGAACAGCACTTAAGGTCCCTTGTAGAGAAGACAGAAGTATAAAAATGTTAGCTGCAGCTGAGGCCTGACATTTCCTGTGATGGACCCCAGAGGACCCATATCTCATGGCATGTTAAACATAAACACATACACACTCATAAAAATGCAAACACCATCTGCTATTAAAAATTCTGCACTAAAAGGCAATCTTAGCAATTACTGATTAGCTGTCCTACAATGCCATTTAACAAATACACTTGGCACAAAATGACAACACCGCACAGCATTTAACTTGTTTAAAAACAGGAGATGCAAGAGACAGAGACACATGGTCAACAACACGATGGGTATATCTATTTACAAGTAACTCCAGTAAGGTTATAGTAAATTCACTTACAGAGCGATTAGGGTTATGCACTGAGAGTACCTGAAGGTGAAGGCTGTCCCTTCACAACGCCATTCTTCGTTCTCTCCTCAAAATTCATGACCTCTTTGTAGATTAGTTCTGCCAAGGAGCAAAGTTAGAAGAGAATGTCAGTAAAACATTCAAAAGGGTTAAATATACATACATACATACATACATACATACATACATACATACATACATACATACATACATACATACATTTAAAAAATCCCCCTATATATATATATATTCACATTATTTGTGAAGGGCAAGAAAAGGGTGGAATGTATGAATTAATGTATCCCTTTTGTTACCTGGACTATTTAATTGTTGGCTTTAACAACAATGTTGTCAAACAGCACAAAGTCTAACACTGCATAATAACATACAAACAGATAACAAACAAGGGTAGTTCAATAGAGAAAAAGATATGTTTAAAATATAAATACAAATGTATTTATTTTTTGTCTGACACACAATTAAAAAATTCATCATAGCACATACAGAATACAGTGCGTGTTGTAATATTTAACAGAGTTTTTGTTTTTTGGATAAGTCTCACCTTTCCATTCATCAATGGAGTGTTCTCTTTCATCCAGTTGCTTGTCATAGATCTGAGGTGGAGGCTAGGGAGAGAGCACAACCGTCATGTTAGTAACAGTTTGGCAAACAACCCAGTGAACAAGATTCATTTAACATGAATTTTATATGGCTGATATCACTGGATATCTCCAGGTGGAATAGCCATTCAAAAAAGACTTACATACAAGGTTTTATGTTTACATAATGATGCATTGAATTTGGCAATATGAAAGTGCTTGCGAATAAATTAAAATATGAGCATGGAAAAAATATATAACATGAGAAACACATTCGGTTATGAACATAATTTGATATTAACATTGTACTGTATGTACACAAAGAGATGCCGGCATACAAAGTAGGCACATGTGGAATATGAAGAAAATAAATAATGTAAATGAAGGAAAGTTAACAGACAGTACTTTATTTATCCTTAACACATCCTTTACATAAAATGGTGATTGATTTACATAATTAAAATATCAATACATTGTCTGTCCAAATATATTGAAATTTTCATTAAACAACTGACAGACAGTGAGATAAGAACAAAAGTGCAAAAGTGACTATGTCATTTCATTTAACAGGACACAAATATTCAGTCTGGCACCCAGTCAACCCTTCTTATCACTCATTCATAGTGATCCTGCCCCAGACTCTGACAGCACAATCTCCCTGTATGTGACAGGACCACCCATAAACCTATCTGATACGACCTTGGAGGGACAGTTACAGGTCAGGTTTCTGCAGCTACAGCAAGACAGAAGTGAGAAGAATTTGTCGAATTAATTTCCTAATACAGGAGTTATCCCATCTCAGCTGTTTACCATCCTGAAGCAGGGTAACATGCAGCCTTGTGGATTTTCACAGACAGAGCCGCACCTCTTTTACACACTACAATAAAGCCTCTATATTCCAATGATGATATTTTAGTACAATGCCATATGCAGATTGTATTCTGTTCTTGAAAAATTGTTATTTTGATTCTTTTTTATCATGATTAATGACTGATAGTGCTGACCCAAATATGTCCAAGTGTCTCCTTTAATCTACACTCCTTATAAACAAAGGTCCCATTGAATCATTTTCTTCGATGCAGAGCGGTTGTTATTTACCATGGATATTTGGATGAGATCTCTGGCCTTCATCAGCATGAGATGACATTAGAGAAAGGGAAAACAGCAGAAAATGTGTTGAAATGCCATAACATTCACACCACATCAACTCTAACAACAATAGCATCATTAAAACCATCAATGGCTAGACAACTTACACAAGTGCACAGGCATGAAATCCTCTAAAAATGATTAATAACTGCAATGGAGGTGTATCATGTGGCATCTACAAAAGCTACTATTAACCAGCAGGATATTTCACGTTTTACGCTGAAATTCATCAGCTGGTCATGCACTCATTAGTGTATTGCTGCAAGTAGAAGTGGTATCTGTACAACTTTATAGAGCTGCAGAAGGCTTTTCCCAATCTCACTGTCACCTCATACTAATGAGGCACTGATGAAGAAATTAGACTTTACCAAATCGACCAGAAACACTACCACTCTTACAATAAACACAGAACAATGCACTAAGTCGGCCTATTATAAAAAGCAGCAAAAACGTAACTAAAGTAGCAGAAATTGAGGGTTATTTTACTAAATCTGAAAACTGTGAAGGTTCAGAACTGAGATATAATATATAAGTAGAAAACCATACGTGAGAGAAAAATGAAAATGAGATGTGAACCAAAAATTTAAAACATAATTAATAAATGTACTGATGCAGCAATTTTCACTGATACAGACCAAACTGTATCAACTGTTGTGTTGTACATCACTATAATTGCTTTTTGTTTTAAAAATAACATAAAAAATGAGGAGAGTCATCATTGTTATGTCTTGCACGCCATTGCAAATACAAAGTAAACACTGCTGACCATTCAAAGAGGGGGAGAGGATTGAGCTTAAGATAGTAATCAATACACAGCTCTGCCAAAGGCCTACTCACCGCCTCCACCTCAGCTGGATCATACCACACGTTGATGTAGGGGTGCTGTAAGGCCTCGTCCACCGATATCCGTTTAGCAGGGTCGATGATCAGCATCTTAGACAGCAGGTCTCTGGCCTGGCTAGCTGTGGTTTGGAAAATACAAACAGAAAACATCTGGTTGAGATCATGGGGCAATAAATACTCCTCTATGTCACTAATATGCAGAATGGAAAGTGAAACACAATAAGGCAGAAAGGGAGGAAGAGAGAGAAAGAGATGACAGGGATTAAAGCGAATAATAAACAACAGCTTCTCAAGGGAAACCAGAATCTCACAGAGCCTCAATAACATGTGGATTAGCAAATAAACAGACCACTTTTACAGAGTGAGAGCTTTGGAAAAGAGTATTTGACCATTTGTTATTATGTATTATGTGGGCAAAACTTACAATATGTATAAAGTACAGATGATTCCGCAATACTTTACCAGCCATGCAGACATCTCTTCTTCTTTGATCTAATTGCAATTCAAGATTCTGGGTTGTCCCATATTCTCTGATTAATGCAAAATGTAGGTCTTGGAGCTATTTTCTTCTGTCAACTTGGACTGAAATGATGTGCAAACTCATTACGTGCTCCTAGTCATGTCTTTTTAAATGTAGTTTTATAAGGGCATCAAGTATTGTATCATCATATGCATCACTATATTTCATTTGACTTCACAGCATATATAAATGCCATCAGCATCAGCAGCTACTCAGTCTTTCTACCCTCAGGCCCTCTTGGACTGATCTGAAATCGAGAACCCTTCAACCACACTCCATCCCTCTCGTACAGACACTGACCCCACTATAAATAGCTCTACAGCAGCAAAGGATTGAAGAAACTGAATTGAGAACCAAGAAAGACAGATGAGCTGGGCGCACTCTCTGCGTTTTGCCTCAGCATCAACACATCAATAACTAAAGGATGGTACATCTGTAAAATGACTCCTCTAGCGCTCTCCTTCCACCTATACTTATTCCTTTTCTATCTTTCTTCCTGTCTCTCTATCTTACACTACTGTCTGTCTGCCTCTTCCCCCTTTAGTTCAAAACTACCAAAGCCCAAAGGATGTCTGCTTCAGTTCCTAACCCTGACAGTACAAAACAGCAGCACTTCAACCAGGTCTCACACCCTCCCACTCTCTCTCTTTCAAGGTGCATTTTCTTTAACTCTGCATCCCAGCAGGAAGCAGCCGGAATACAAAAGTGATTCATGAGAATTTTACCAGACAGGAACATTGATGTAGAAGCAGGGCAACGCAAAAGGCATATTTTGCTATGTCTCATTGGGGGGGATTTCCACTTCTTAAAATACAGGAAAGACGGATAGATACTTCTCAACTGAGGTAGAGATGAGACATGATGTCTTGGTGAACCTTCTGCATTAGAATAGATTGAATTAGTGCTTGCTCTTGGTGGGAATTGTTGGGCTTCTGTAAATAGCTTCAGAGTACGGTCTAGACCTGCTCTTTATGAAAA
>JAPMOB010246242.1:0-20037 GCA_029875015.1 Lepomis gibbosus | reverse complement strand
GTGTGTGTGTGTGTGTGTGTGTGTGTGTGTGTGTGTGTGTGTGTGTGTGTGTGTGTGTGTGTGTGTGAGAGAGAGAGTGACAGAGGGTTCACAAGATCCCACAAAGCTGTCTCTGCCATGGATGACTTCACAGCAGATGTTTAGCTGTCCGAAGTACACGTCCACCTAGCCCTGACAAACAGACAGTACATCTGTTTACTTAAATAAATTCATGAAAGTGCTTCAGTGGGCCCTCCTTCCATGTAGAAGCATCTGTGTCTGCATCTGGTTCTTCCTTCGTCACGCGTCTACATGTACTTCAGGGTGGGTGGCGATGGGGCAGTGGATAAGCCACATGCCTTTGGTGTGGGATACCTGGGTTTGATTCCTGCTGCAACACATTCAGAAATGTATCCCTGAGCAAGACACTTAACAAGAGTCCACACTTGGCAAGACCCTAGTTGCTCCTGATACGTGCAACTTTTGATATACATAGCAATTGTATGTCATTTTGGATAAAAGCGCCAGCTTAATTTGGTTTATTTGATGGATAATGTCCTCCTTAAAATGTGAGTGGTGCTGAGAAGGACGATCTTCTGCATTTCTTGTATCTTAATGCTACTGGGAATTTTGTCGGTGTGCTTTTCCATCCCTTTCTTTACCAGACCAAGAGCACCGATAACTACTATTGTTGTGGTCTTCATCCCCCACATTCTTTCAATTTCTTTCTCCAGATCTTTGTATTTGGAGAGTTTTTCTGTGATCTTCATGTAGGTGTTTGTTTCAGAGGGATAGACATGTCAATGAGCAGACAAGTTCTCTCCTTCTTGTCCTTGGTTTCTTTATCAGTTTGAAATAGCATGTCGCAGATTATACTAACTTCATCACCCTCTGTTACAGTTGATGGCTCATGCTCATAGTTTTTGTCCTTTACTTTGATGTTGTTGTGCTTACAGATTGCCTAATGGAGGTATGCTGTTATTATTATTATTATTATTATTATTATTATTATTATTATTATTGTTATTATTATTATTATTATTATTATTATTACTTCAACTCAGACTAACTCGTCATGCCTTGTTGAACACTGACATCTAGTGGCCAAAGTGGTTTAGTGGTTTAACCATAGACTATGGGTTTAACTCTTTGAAGGAGGAAAAATAGCAGGCTAATGCTTGTTTTTGAGGCCCTGCATGGTCTTGTCTTTCAATATCTCCCTGACATGCTTGTGAGCTATCTGTCTATATCTGGTGAAACTGCCTTTTGTGCTTTTGTGCTTCAAGCACAATTAATTGGTCAACTGTTGGTCTTAATTATTATTTAATTCCTCATTTTGAATGGTCATTTTTTTGTTGCTTGCTTTTTATGTACAGTCTATGGTTGCTTGTCTTAATTTTAACTTAATTTTTTTAACTATTTTTGTTTGTTTGTTCTTGTGGCTTCAATTTCTTTTGTAGCTCACGCTGTGCTTCCACCTGGAACAAAATGTGGTATATAAATAAAGTTTTGCTTGCTTGCTTTCATGAAGTTGAGACGCTAATTTTAAGTTTCTCCACTGTTCTTTTTAGGGTTTTCCAGGTCGTGATGGCGCTGAGGTGAGTGACAAATCCAGTGTACACCTCAAGCAATCTGATTATGGAAGTCTGTAAGTATGTGATGATGATTTGTCTTATAATTATCTTAACCAAATACATTTCTGCCTCAGGGGCCACAAGGATTACCAGGGAAGCCGGTAAGATCATTATGAGGTTGTTGACCTGGACTCAACTTAATTAAATTACTTCTTGTTTTCCTCAACCAACTTGAATGTCTTGTCAAATTCAGCTGTCTGCAACAGAAGTAATGTGACCAAAAGTCTGCATTTTTGACACTGACTGACTGTTGTGCACTGACAGGGAGAAAATGGTGAGCCTGGATATGCAGGACCACAGGGTCCTCCGGGAGCAAAGGTACAGATAATATTTACTCATCTTGCATGCAGATTATTCTAGATTAATCTGTCTTTTTATGCATTGACATTGAAATATTTTTGGATTGAAACAGGGCGAACCAGGTATGGGAGAAAAAGGAGAGAGAGGCATGGATGGATTCCCAGGATTAAAGGTAGAAGACCACTCTGAAATGTCATAAAATTATTTCTGTGCTATATAAAAAATGTTAAATATCTATTGTCTGAGAGATTTTGACCATACTGTCTTATATCTGGGAATGACACAGGGAGACAAAGGGGAAATAGGAGAGCAAGGACCACAGGGACACATGGTATGTGTATAAACTAAACCCTTATAGCTATAGTATTAAACACTTTTATTATGGTTATCTTCAGTTGTTTCTGGATCTCTTAATATTTTTTCTCTCTGCTTCAGGGTTATCCTGGTGAAAAAGGTGCCACGGGCTCCTCAGACATTATTGACTTCAATGGGAAGCTTCTAGATGCTTTCCAGGTGAGTGTTATTACATTGTTAGTGAGACAAAATTCATAACATGCATTATATATCCCATCAGGCATTTCTTACTGAACCTGAAATTAGGCATCAAGCAAAACTCAAACAAGTCCATAAACAGTAGCATGGTAAGATACGCATCTGAATTTTTTTTTCGGAAAACCACAAAACTGAACATGTTGCCGTTTCTTCTCGACAGGCCATCAACACCATCAGTGTTTCGGTAATCTGCTGTTGTTTCTGCATGGTTTTGGTGGAGTGATCAGTAACTAACACCTATAATAATGCACAGACTCACGCAGGCTTGCATAAGCACAAATGTGTGTTTCCACACCTTATCCCACCTGCTTCAGCCAGAACATCTGTGTGTTTTTGTAGATGCCTTCTTTCCAGAACGACATACTTGATACAGATGTATTGGATGTCACTCTATAGAGGCCACATCTAAAGAGTCTTACTGAAAGTCCCTGGTTTACTAGTGTGCCCTCTTGTGTATTCATTTGGAATGAATGCAGAGCCCCAGCAAATATATTACAGCTGTGCTGTTCTATCAGATAACATGTAGCCTAAAGAAGCATGCTTAATCATGCAGAAAAATCAGCAGCCTTTGATACATTGTTCTGAGTGTGTTTTCATGCGATGTATCCAATGTGCCTCATAAGATAAATGGCTGTAACATGCTAAAGGGCAGCATGGTGTTTTTTCTCCATGTATTATGTGTTGCTCCATATAACTCAGTGAGTGCACAAAGGGAATGCATTAAACAGGATGGGGGGGGGGGGACCCTAATGGTCACCACAGTCTCAGTTTCATACAAGACCCTGTGATTCTACCATGTACCGTGCTATATGCTAATAACAGATGGCTATCTCTGCGGTGGAGTGTGTATTTGATTAAAAACCACTATGTACCAGGTCCCCTCAGACCTGATGTGAAATGGGCTCCTGCAAGAAACACTGTAGACAGCAGAGTGAGATTACAACGGAGGTGGACAAGGACCTGAGATCTTATCAGAAGCCTCTTGCCAACTTGGATCAGTTAGCACCAAATCACACGCAAGGTCTCAGCTAGAGTCATATTCATAAAGCGGGGAGTGCTCGTTGACCACCCAGCTTGCGTTATAGTCCATTCACTTGTTTGTGTGAAAAGCCCTGTTGGTTTCATTTGGGGTGAAATTTTAGGAGATGATGAATTTGGTTTGAAACCATGATGAAATTGGTTGTTTGTTACTATCATTCATTTATGGCTTTTTGTATAATTATTTGCATGGGTAGCCTTCACTTTCCAATGATGGAATATCTCAGATGAAACAGTTGTTTGTAAACATCTGTTGGTTTCCATGGCTTAAATAGAAGACAAATGAAAAGTTATAAATTGGAAAAAGGGATCAGAATCAGCATGGACACCTCTGCGAGGCAACATGGGTTCCTTTTTTATGACTTCAAGATGGCCGAGAACTTCAGAGGGAAAGGTAACGAGTGTAACATTGTGGACGGAGATAGAAGATGGCATGGGATGGATATGGTATGCTATTCTTCGTCCATCATTGGTGTTATATAAAGGCACATAAAGGTTTTGCTTCTCCTCCTTTTGTGCACGTCCTCATCCTCAAAACAATCAACAGAATGGAAAATGATGCCAGGCTATTGTGCAGCATAAACCACTTTCAGTACTGTTTTACGATCTTCATAAGATGAAATTGCTTCAAGTTGTCTGTGATCAGTGAACAGAGTGAATGAAATAAGCCATCAGCTTTGTTTACTGTCAGGCTTGCGTTGCGAAATCCATCAGCCTTGTTGTATTGTTTTGTGTTGGCCAATGATCAAGCCTTATGGTGGAATTCTGTGTTTTTCCACCATTGTGATAAACACAGTAAACAAACAGAGACATATTGTATAAATACAATATGTCTTTCTGACTGTCTGAAAATGACAGATGTAATTTATTAAAGCAGCTACAATCAGTGTTTTTATACTAACAATGGATCACATGACTTCGTTCATATTGACGAACCACTGGAGATTTACCTCTGCACTTCCCTTCAGTTCTGTTGAGCTTTATAGTGACTTTCAGGTCTTTGCTTTTGCTTACCATCCTGTAACTTTACCATTTAAGTTCAATCTCAACAGCAATTATTTTGGCCACAGCAGAGCAGCCATTTTCAGCACGAAAAGCTGTAAAAACTCAGCATGCACTACCAGCCCAGCAACAAACAGCGGAGAGTCAAAGCAAGCAAATAGCTGGTGAACACAGTAGAGCATTTAGCAAATATCTCCCTCGGGCGTAACTTAAACCAGAGTAAATATTGTACAGTCATTCATCAGGTGGACACAAACAGGACTTCAAACGAATTCACAGGTTATCATTTCAACCTCAAGGGAGAAGTTTTGTTAGTGATGCTTGTTTACACTTCCCCCAAGTGGCTAAAAGATCAGTTACTGCAGTTGCAAAATGGATATGTGCAAGATTAGACATATAAAGATTATCTGGGCAAATGTATATATTACTCTCTCAATTTCTGTCTTTCTGTCTGTCTTTCTCCAGGGCCCACCTGGGCCACCTGGACCCCCAGGCCCAATGGGGGAAAAGGTAAGCAGCTCTCTAATCCCACCTGTACTCCCATCAGCTTGTAATGGGGTCTGATGAAAATTGGAGTCAGTTTTGTGTTAAAACCTGAGTTTGTGGAGTGTTTGAGCCAGTCATTTTATCGAGTGAATATTTCATCTTCAGGGTGAGCTTGGTTTGCCAGGACCAGCAGGAGTTGATGGGGAGAAGGTATGATTGCAAAGACGCAGAAATCACACACAAGCTGATTAAATGTCTTAAAAGTATTGTTTATGCTTCTTTATATAAATGGTGGTTTTGAAGTTTAGTTTTTTTCCCCACCACTCCTTATAATGCTGAATGTGACATCAAGTCTGGATTCTTTGTCTCCAGGGACCTAAAGGTGACATGGGTGAGACAGGACCACCTGGTGAGAGAGGAGAGAAGGGAGAGATGGGGCTCTCTGGGCCTGCTGTAAGTAGCAGCAGTAAACATGTTTCACTGATAGACAAACATTGCATGACAGCTGAAAGTTCATCTTGCTCTTTGTACATCAGGGTATGGACGGACAGAAAGGAGAGAAAGGCGACTGCAGAATGGATGACAACCTGGTTAGTGCAACACACACATATCAGTATATGAATGTGGGTAAATGTAATGGAAAGCGCTTTGGGTGGTCATAAGAGTAGAAAGGTGCTATACAGACCATTTACTTTGTGGTTGAGAAAAACACAGGTTCTTTAACCAGTCAGTCATCTCTGGGGATGATACAAGCTAAATTTATCTCCACTGAGCTTTCTGCTCCCGCTTGACTCTTGTTATTTCAATGGTTCTCAGGTTCAGATGATTTCCCAGCCAGGCCCACCTGGCCCACCTGGCCCACCAGGGGTTCCTGGGTCCCCTGGGTCCACGGTGAGTACTTATGTCACTCTTCAGATCCAGGTAGAAACTACTCAGTTCAAGTCTGTTGTTTGCATCTGTTGTAGCTGTCACACTCACAGTACACACTGTTTTTCAGGGGCTGCATGGGATGCCTGGTCCTAAGGTAAGATTGCAAAACCATGAGTCTGATAGGTTGTGGAGGCTGGAGGTTGTTTGGTACTCAGTGTTTCTGTGTTCTAATGCAGGGTGAGCCTGGATTCGGGATTAAGGGAGAGAAGGGGGACGTTGGTGCTTCTGGACTCAAAGTAAGTGACACTTACCCATTATTATCATAATAAAATGTGATGTACTTGGACATCAGTGGTGATGATGTACTTCAATTGCAGGGATTAGTCGGCCCACAGGGAATACCTGGGCCTGCAGGTTTAGTGGGTCTTCCAGGTGCAAAGGGAGAAAAAGTAAGCCCCCAATCACCTTCAAGAATGTGTTTACTAAATCTCTTTGTTGATCATCTGTACATGATATATATGTGTGAATGTGTGTTTACAGGGTAGACCAGGGGAACCTGGACTAGATGTAAGTTTCACACTAAGAATTTAGATCTTGAAATCGTCCATCTGATCATTTTAAATGTAATTGAACTTTTTTTAACCTGTATTCAGTGATAAGGGACCTGCTGACCTGTTCATGCTTCTATGTGCAGGGTTTCCCAGGTCTGATGGGAGACAAAGGTGACCGAGGGGAAAGAGGAGATAAAGTAAGTACAGCACTCATTAAGAAATACTGATTTATCTTCATCAAAATGCCACCAATTCAATATTTGTTTCTCAGTGTTATTGCATCTTGTTCAACGTTTCCTGTATCCTGAATCATTTAATGGCAACACCAAGCTCAGTTTGACCTTTCCAGTCATAGCTATTCTTAATGACACAAAATGGTTTTGCTTCATGTCTAGGGTGACAGGGGAGCAGTGGGAAAGAGGGGTCTAAAGGGCCAGAAGGGGGAGCAGGGTCCTCCAGGCCTGGACCAGCCTTGTCCTGTGGTATGTTGCATCCACACACACACACACACGTTGAGAAAATTTCTTAGGTGTCTTAATTGATGTAACAGTGAAAGGTAAGACAGGTCTAGCTTAGAGTAATATAGCTGACCCCATAAGTATTTGACATTATAGCTTTAAGTAATTCTCACACGTACTTTTCCTCGTCAAGAAGACAGTAACTCAGACATCAGGCTAGCAGATATCAGTGTTCTCTGGGAATCTTACAAGGTTGAGCCATACAAGAATGTTTACAAGAACTAACTGGCTCCACAGATTAGAGTACAACTCTTGGATAGTGAGAGATTCCAATATGACAAAGCGTTTGGAATCTAAACATCAGATAGATTAGGTGTTCTAGGTGAAGGTGCCCTAATAGAGAAACCTACAGGCACTAGGGGGGAAGACAGAAACGTAAAAGGGACCACAAGATGTTATCATTCAGATTTGGTGTTGGCATTTGACGTGTTCACATGTTGTATGCCTGCACTGCTTCTCCTCGGCCGGGCTCAATAAACTATGCTATGTTAAGACTTCATCAGTCTCTGAAACTTCTTCACACCTGGCTCACAACAATAACATTTCAACAACACACACACTGTAATATCACTCTTTTGAGCTGCTTTTCTTACCATGACTCTCCTCTCAACCTTTAGACATATTGTATTTACCTGCTTTCTTCTCTCAGCACACTTTCTGTCATTTTCTCTGTTTTTCTTCCTTAATGCTGTGAATGTGCAACTGGCTCCTACTGACAGGGATGTGGTGAGACTAAAGGTCTGTCTGAGAAGGCAGGGCTTTCTTCCCCTTCACTTGCTCCTCTTCCTCCTTCCGGCCCTGAGGCCCCCTGTCCTGTGGTACAGTATCTCTTCCTCCTTCCTCCTCCCCTTGCATCTATGCATGTTATTTTCTATTCAAACACTCCCTTTTTCATCTCCCAAACTATGCACATGCTCACCATACCATACTTTATGTAGGTCTAGTTCAGTTTTCACTGTAAAGAGAGACATTCACAGATAATCAACATGTTAAAATCTAACATATTGCTTATAAACTGGAAACAAAGAGACAGAAGATGCCAGGTCACAAAAACTTAACATTATTCTAGCTGTCAAATGAAGGTGCGCTGGAAAATACAGATGTTTTTGGCGGTCTACAGTATTCGCACAAATAGACATAGCTGAAGAAACTACCACCATGAAGGAATAGTTCGACTTTTTTTTTATTTCTGGTGTAAAGTTAGATGAGAGGCTCAATAACACTCTTTCATACCTGCCTATTAAATATGAAGCTATACAGCCAACCTGTTAACTTAACTTTGCTAAACTAAAGACTGGTAACAGGGGTAAACTGCTAGCCTGGCTCCATCTGATGGTTATAATAAATCCAACTACCAGCCTGTCAAATCAATAATTGACATGCTATACTGTGTTTTTATTTGCTTTTAAAGTTAGGTTTATGTGAGGATTTAGCAAATGAGATATTGTTTAGGAGCCAGGCCAGCTGTTTCTCACTATTTCTGGTCTTTATGCTAAGCTGAATTAACTGTCTGCTGGCTTTAGCCTTTGATTTAACAGATACGAGAGTGGTATCAATCAATCTCATCTAAATCCCTGCCAGAAAGCAAAAAAGGAGTTTGCTGATAAGGAGCACACAGCTTAGACGTTGTTACTGTAAGGTGTGCTTAAGCATGGCATCACATGATATTTTCTGATCTGTTAATTTTACACTGCTGTCCTCTCTCTGCAGGGACATGATGGGCTGCCCATACCAGGCTGCTGGCACAAGGTGAGAGGTCTTAACATAAAACATATTGTTAACTAATGAAGTAATCAGCACTTGCTTATGAGACTGCCTCTGGCACAGTCAGGGAATAGTAAAAAGCTAACACTATAATCAAAGCATACACTGACATTATTACTCATGTATTGTCAGCAGTTAATTCATTGCTTGACTTTGATTTAATACAGGAGCATTTTGTAAGTATATAACAGTGTGTGAGGTTGTAATTGTAAAGCATGAGTAGGCCTATTTAAGATGACAATGTGAAGGGCTGCTGATATGCTACTAATGATCATTCCCTACTATTCTTCTTTTGCAGTGATGACTAACTAGCAGCATGGAATCTGTACATATTGATATGGTATATATTGGAATTGAATACTACACCAACAACCCCGCTCCCTTGTTTTCCCTTTTTTTTCATAAAACGTTTTATATAATATATTGAGGTTTTTTTTAACAAGGACATTTTTGATTTCTACAGTATTATGAACACTTTTTTAAACTCTACAGAGCCAGTGTTTTGTTTTTTTGAATGGAGCCACGGTTGTAAAGAGAAGAAACTGAAGTGGCAGTGGGGCTCTTACTTTGAAGAACATTCCAGATGAAGAAGTGTTGGAGTGCCTTGACAGTCTAGCTACCTTACTAACAAAGTCTGATTTGCTGCCTGATTGTAATCATGGACGCTGTATGGATATGACAGTTTGTGCACTCACCCAGTCTCACGGATGGATGGGTGGATGCTTGGTGGGATTGACAGATCTCTTGGCTGTGGCAAATGGAGGAGTGTGGGTCAGTACTCTCTTCTCTCTCTGTTTTCGAAAAGGAGGAAATGGCGAGACAGAAGCTTAAACGCAAGCGTCTCTCTCAGCCCTGAAGGGGTGCGGAGTCCGGTGGAGGAAGGACATGCAGACAAGCAGAGAGCACCAGGGGCAGATTGGCCTTTATGAAGCATGGGCGAGCCACGTGATGCCCCAGTGTCATACTGAACACTCAAATCCTCCGATATGGAAACTCTCCAGGAGGGGGCGACGGAGAACACTGCATTTCCACATTTACCTGAGAAGAAAAGATACACCTGCAGCTGGTGATGTTGCGCAAAAGTTTGATAACCAGTGGAAGTTATTTAGGAGTCACTGACGTCACTGGCACATAAGAAAAGGTTAACTGCATTGAACCTGTTGTGGTGATCTCTTGTATGGCTCTTTTGTAAAAGGCTTTCACTAATTAAATGCATGATCATAACAAGGCACAGTGTTTTTTAGCATTCTGACAGCTTGTCTGATTTGTGGTCCCTCACTGAAACCTCAAACGACAGTAGATTAATTTTTATTGGCAATAAGCAGCATTTAATAATCTTTCCATTTGAACAAGCTCACTCAGTCAGTAAGTCAACCTTTTTATGGCTTACACTTGTGTGTTGTTTTATTATGTTATATTCTGACCTATTTCTGTCCGGTTACATTTTGCATTCCGGTGCATTGCCATGTTTGTGGAAAAAATAGATAGTGAAACTTCAAGGCCAGATTTGAAGGAACCATTTACAGTATTCATGATAATTCAGTGTTTCCTTGAATGATTGCCAATCAAATAATTTTCCTAATAATTTTCAGTGTACCTGATGCATTATGACTTATCATTATTTTATTTTAATCGCTGATGAAGACATATTTAATCATTGTTGCCATTTTTTGGGACAACAGTGTAAGTTCTTGCTGCTGACTTAAATGTGTGTTGTTTGTTTGATATTTTTGAATCAATATTAGTCATTTGGACTGAAGGACTAACAGACTTAAGTATGAAATTTAAATCAAATGCACAACCATTGTTTTGGGGGTATTTATGCTTTTTTATGCAACAATACACCTTATCACAATGGTTTACAACTGTCATTTATTTTTGGATTTTGTGTGTGTTGTTTCAATTATCACAAAATGTTTTAGTCTTTGCTATCTGATGGCTTTTATTGGTTTGTTTTTGGTCTTTGTAATACATTTTTCTCAGATGGAATCATTTCTTGGTGCTTAAATATTTTTATATACCTGTTTAAAGCTCAACTCTGCATATTCATATGCAAAACCACACCCATGTCCACAGACACACATGCATCATTGCTTAACGAAATGTTGAACATACAGGGAAAAAACAAGTTGTATTTGGGTTTGCTGGTGTACTATTTTTAAATAGTTGGATTCATGTATACAGGACAGAGATTACACATGAGTGGAAAATTGTGTTCTTAGTGGACATCTCTACATTGGTGTTAATTGCAGTTTTTGATACAATATGAATAGCATTAAGCAAATATCTTTTTCTTATTCAGGTTAATTTATATCTTGTTCATTGTTGGCCTGAATATGAATAATCAATATGTTTTATTGGTTGATTATCTTCAATTACCATCAACATAGAGGAAACTAAACTAATTCAATTTAATTTCTAATAAAAATTCTTGCTCACTATTATTGCAGCATTTGAACATTTCAAACAGGGTAAGGATTAATGTTTTCATGGACACAAACGGACATGTGATTTGTGAAAAAGTGAAAATGGTATTTGCTTTTCCAGTTCTGTAATTTGTTCAAAGGACAATGTAGTACAAGGGTGAAAACACACAGTCCGCTGGTAATGCTGACTTACTTCTTTGTAATTACAAATATCCACTATGCACGTTATGTTGCACTAGTCATGATGTAGGCTCCATATCCCTTCAGAGGAAGTTTCTATTTTGGTTTGAAATGACAAAATGTAACATATCAACTTATAAGCTTTATTTTTGCAAAGATCATTTTACAATAACAGCCAAAGTTCAACGACTAACTTCACACAAAATAATTTTCACATAAGCAGATAAAAATTATGTGAAGTCCCGCTAAATGTTTTAACTTTGGAAGGGTTTTGTAAGAAAGATCAGTGGTTCCCATGTTAAACCTATACTGCACTACTCATTTATGACGTTAAAGGTATTCCAGCAACATTGTCTATCTGTCGCATATCATTAAACTAAAATAGAATAGCTGACATACAAACTTCATTTGAAAATCATTTTAAAAAAATTATGTTGAGTTTATTGAAAGCTGGATTGCTCAACTGTAAACCACTTAGCATTATTTCACTGGAGGCTGATTGGTTATCTGTCACTTAACATTATCATATGTTATTTCTTTTGCAGATTCTATCAGTTTCAATTTTTAGGCTAAATGGAGTCAGTAAATGGGACAATGTCGGAATACAGTTTGGTGTTTTAGCAAGTCATATATCACAGTATTAGCTTGACTTTGTGAGAATGTGTTTTTTTTTGGTTGTGTATTTGGTTGTAAAAGAATTAAGCTATTTTTGTAATTACTTGTCTAAAAATGTATAACATGAAATCTGGTCAAATAAACATGTAGACTGAAGTAAACTCTCTCTGTCCTTTAAATCATAATCATGTAACATGATTCAGTTTCATTCATTTAACATTTCTATAGCATCAAGATGTTCTACCAACCCTACCACATACTGGATGTGCAAAACAAATGCATTGACATAACCTATACAATCTATGGACATAACACAGAGGCATTTAATTATTTAGACAAGGAACCATATAACACATAACTATACACAGACTAATAAACAGAAGCTGTACAAAAATACAAGTAAGTAAAACAATAGGGACGTGCCATAAAAATCGAATTCCAGAAAACCTGGTCCTGTAAGCTAAAGACATGCAGGTCCTTTAATACATAGCAGCTCTGTGAGGCTGCACTAAGGGACAGCAGTGGTCACGATGTTAACACGCTCACATTGGCAATGCTACTATGATGATGTTTAGCAGAAAATGTTTACTGGGTTCACCATAATATCTTTAGTGTGTTTAATGCTAACTTTTTGTAGCATAAAGTGTAGCTGAGGCTGATGGATCTGTCAATTTTCTTTTGTTTTGGAGGAATTCGCGTACAAACCAATGTACCGGACAAATTATAATTTTAACCTGATAGTGGCAATATATGAGAAGTCAGAGCAAGTTTATATTTCATCCTGAGGGGCACATGAATGTCTGTACCAGATGTTATGGAAATCCAACTAGTTAATAAAAAACAAAATTGTCTACTTCATGGTACAGAAATACAGAAAAANATACAGAAAAAACTATGGGATCACCAAAGTCAGTAAAATTTGTTTTCTGTGCACCCAGGATATCTGTGCTCTGATGCTAACCCAGATCTTGTTTATTTCAATCACCTTTATTGTTAATGATTAATAAAATTATATCCAGTTTTGCTAGGTTGGAGGAACTTTTTGTGACAGAAAAAGTTTGAGAACCACTGCAGTAGTTGTTGGACAGACTGAGCAACTGACTGACATTGCAATACACAGTGCCACATCTGCTAGCATGGCTAAAAATCTAATTCAGTATATTCAAATAAATACACTAGACTAGTGAAAAGGTTGCCAGGAAGTTAATCTAATGCATTCTGCTGAATGTGTTAATCAAAACCTTACCGCCTCCAAATTGCAGTTGATCTCTGACACTCTGTGGAAAGCTCAAAATCAAAAGTGAATTTAATTTCCGTAAATGCTGCATAACATACTACAACACCAGCAGAATGTTTCTCCTCATCCAAATGGTGTTGATGGTAGCATCAGTGTTTCTTTGGCCCATCTGACTCAATGCCAGAAGGACAGATAATGGTGTGTTCCCCCTTCGGCCAATAAAGTGTGCTCTTAATTAATCTTAAAAATTGTATCAAAGAAATACAGAAACATTTTCACCAATCATTATCATATGTCCTCCGTTGTTACAGTTGAATGAGCTCATTGTTTCTAAGACCGAACAACAGGTTACATAATTGGTTGCAGCTGATCCATGTGGAAGAGAACATTGGAACAAAGGGATACAATATTAACATCCGCTTGAATTGTTTACAGCAACTCTGAATTTCATGTCTTTTATTATAAATAATAGCTCGTTTTAAATTAACAAATTACCTTAAATTTGTGGGTCAGTGTTTGTGACTATTAAATTGGAGCCACATATGTTATGGTCATTGACCACCATAAGATTGTAATACTCTTACATTGCATGCATCTTAACTATGTTGAAATTGGAAGGTTTCTCCTCCCAAAATGTCATTCCATAATTCCATAATGTGTTATACCTTACTGTATCAAAATTGTACCTTTGTAGCATGCACTTACTCTTTGTAGCTTTACTTAAGGACAGCACAAATAATATTCTATCTATGAATTAATTAATTAAACCTTAAAACATTTTAGGTGTTTAAGCTATAATAGCCACACTGTGCATTACTAACATCATGATACAGATTACATATTTCAAATGTAATCTGAATGGAGACAGTATTAAAAGTTTGAAATCTAACTATCGTCTTTAACAGGCCTTTCATGAAGCAAATAAATGTTCTGCATTCAAAATTGTACTTAAGTAAAAGTTAGTATTATCATCAAATATATGTATAATTTTAAAATTACTCATTATCTAGAATGACTCATAACTAATGTTGTCAAATAAATGTTGTGGAGTAAAAAGTACAATATTGGCTTCAAAAATCCGGTGGAGTAGAAGTATACAGTAGCATAATATAGAAATACTCAAGTAACAATAATAAAATTAATAATACTTGAGTAAATGTGAGTACTGAGTTATATTCCACCACTGACTGCAACAGACTTCAATAGACTTCCTGCTGATGGGGACGGAGAAAGAGCAGCTCTCCTGACCTCACTATACATAGAGACATAGCTTGACACAGTTGCTGGTGTGTATGAGTTGGCATCCATAACAAAGAAAAGTAATACTTAAACTCATTTATAAACCAATTCAAAAAGGTATTATTTTTTGAGAATTAATGTGAATGTGATATTTACCACTAATGATGAGAGCATTAACCATGTCAGATATTTCTTTAGAGACATTATCTAAATTAACCAGAACTTCAAATGAAGCCAAATGGAGGGATATTGTTATTTTTGAAACTCAAGCTGGTATGGAGGACCAGCCCCAATGATGATTTCACAAAACATAACAAACAAGGATTTGTAAAGAATAAACGGGTCAACCTCACACTGACCTTTTTTACAGGTTTTCTGCAGCTGATAGTTCCCTTAAGAGAAGTTAGCCATTTTAAGAATATTTACTTGTTATTGCAATATTGTTGTCACTTATTTTGACTTTTGAAGCTCTCACACAACCATTAACAAACGTATATTATAATGTTTAATTGTAATAAGGCATGACCATGGCATCGTCTGGTATGAAGTCCACATTTCCCAGAATCCTCTGCGGGCTGCTCACCCCTCTTAGTTTTTGCATCCGGGTCTGAACTTCCTTTTCCTCTTTGCCCCGATGCGATGAGGACCTAGGATTTTCCGGACCTCTGAAAAATCCGAATCCATCCTTGTAAAAGGCACCACCGAACCTCGCCAAAATGACCGAGCAGATGACAGTGAGGGGGACCCTGAAGGGCCACAGTGGATGGGTCACCCAGATCGCCACTACGCCCCAGTATCCCGACATGATTCTGTCGGCGTCCCGAGGTGAGGCTTCCTACGCCGGCTCCGCCAACATGGCTAACATAGCATCACACTACATGTTGGGTTTGCTGCTGTAACCTAAGACAAACGACGGTTCTGGTGTGAGTGACACGTGAAAACTGTATAAATAGCCACCAAGGCATGTAATATGTGTATTTTAGTTTTACGCAGACAGAACCTGTAACGTTACTAACTTAACCCGCTAGCCAAGCTAACTTAGCTAACACTATCTGGCGTCATCTGTAATGCAGCCTTAAGGTCCCACATTGGATCTGTGACACGTGTAATAACACACACGGGAAACTACCAGTGCACCTACATGTATAAATGTGTGCACCTGGCCACAGTCCACTCCTAACCCGAGTAACGTTAGATTGAGCCTGAGTGTTCGCCAGCAGTTTCATCAGTGTGTCACCAGGACATGCTTTTGTCTAAAGGTTCTGCTTTTGCCTGAATGAAATTTGTAAATTGAATTAAAACAACTGTTTGTTTTTCAGACAAGTCTATCATCATGTGGAAGCTGACCCGTGATGAAACCAACTATGGCATCCCCCAGCGCTCCTTGAGGGGCCACTCTCACTTTGTAAGTGATGTTGTCATATCCTCGGATGGACAGTTTGCCCTGTCCGGAGCCTGGGACGGATGCCTCCGCCTGTGGGACCTCACCACGTAAGTGCAGGGAGTGGAAAGCTCTCAAGTACTGGTCAGGTGTTTGGTGGAAAGCTGCTTCCTCTACAGGCTTTCTGTAGATGGTTTCTATTTGTCCATGTGGATCACAGGTAAAGGTTAAGCAGGATAGGGTTTTCTGCTTGCATGAAATGAGGTCTGTTCTTGAATCTGTACCTGCTGCATGAAACAAATCTGCTTTTTAGTAGTAGTAAATTAAATAGATGCAGTCACAACCTTTTTGTAATCACAGTAAGTGAAAAATAGGTTTGTTTTAAAACCTCAAACTCTTCACCTAGATCTAGTGAAGCTTAGCCACCAGGATCTCAAATAACTTGTGCCAAAAAGACAGTAGTCATCTCAGCATAAATTAATGGTGACCAGGTCTATGTCAAGCCTTTTCTGCATACCATCAGTAGGTAACGTGGCCAGTTACTTTGGTTGACATTGCTGTTACTTAACTAGGCTTCTCATCTTTAAGTATTAACTGCATCAGGGTTAACATGACTACATAGATGCTGCTAGTAAATGGTACAACAGTCAACAGCTCTGTTCTTGATGAACCATATACAATATGGAAATACTACCTAGGTATTGCAAGATATGCAAAAGTTTAGATCTTCTGAAATGTTTGGTGTGATGTTGTATTTTTTTTTCCCTTCAGTGGCCTCACCACCAGGCAGTTTGTTGGACACACAAAGGATGTTTTGAGCGTGGCCTTTTCTGCTGATAACCGCCAGATTGTGTCTGGCTCCCGAGACAAGACCATCAAGCTATGGAACACTCTTGGAGTCTGCAAGTACACCATCCAGGTGAGCTGCCAACATGTGTTGTCTTGAGCGGTTCTGTCAGTGGAACTAGATTTTACTCGATTTTAAGTACTGGTCTAAGTTATAATCTTGTATTACACTGATTTTGGAAGTTGAAACTTCTCAATCCTTATTTGTTGAAAAACCAAACTGCCCTTTAAGTATGAGTTCTTGAACAGTTCAAGTTGATGTCAAAAGGAAACCTGCTGCTCATCCAGTCATCAGTGCAAACCTTACCTTTACAACACTAGCTCTCTACAACACTGATGTCCAGCATTGCCATGCCTTAATATCAATCAATAATTGGTTCAGTGACCTTGTTTGGTTGAACACGTATTTAATTTAGGTTTCATGTTAATAAGCAGCTGAACAACATAGTACTGTAGGTATCCATGTTTTTCCCCCCCTTGCTTGCCTAATGAGAGATGGTAATGTATCACCTGGCTATATACAATAAAATCAAACAAATCACTAACCTGAGAATCTTGCAATATAAATGTGTGTTTGATTTGCAGGATGAGGGCCATTCTGAGTGGGCGTCCTGCGTGCGCTTCTCCCCCAACAGCAGCAACCCCATCATTGTCTCCTGTGGCTGGGACAAGATGGTCAAGGTATATTTTGTGCAATGAACTCCCCACTCGCATACTTTTACCCTTTGGGTTTTCTTGCTTGCAACTGTAGCAAATAAAAATTAACACTTCGCCCAATGATTTGAAAACTGGCATGTATTACCTGATCTCTGGTCATTGGCTTGATGATGATTTTTGTGCTGAGGGCACAACCCATATAGCTTTTATATGAGATTTATACTACCACAGGTGTGACTTAGTCCTGTACTTTGCTCCTAGGTGTGGAACCTGGCCAACTGCAAGCTGAAGACCAACCACATTGGTCACACTGGCTTCCTGAACACAGTGACTGTCTCTCCGGATGGCTCCCTGTGTGCATCTGGTGGAAGGGTATGAGAAATTTTATTATATAGACTACTACAGAATTTAAGCACCAGTTTAAGTCCAGCTTGCAGGTTTCAGCAGTGATGAAAACTTAAAATGCATCTGTTTAACATTGACGATAAAGAGGCTGTTTCTGAGTGTTACCTGCTTCTACAAAGGTTATTGTGATGATGATCTGTAAATATGATCATACAGCAAACTGTCTAGTTGTTTGCTGTTAAGCCTAATGTAAGAATCCTAGAAGTGTTCTGTATTTGTAAATGTGGTAATTCAAGTGTCGTTTTGTTTTTTTCTTTCCGTCCAGGACGGCCAGGCCATGCTTTGGGACCTGAATGAGGGCAAGCACCTGTATACCCTGGACAGTGGTGACACCATCAATGCCCTGTGCTTCAGCCCCAACCGTTACTGGCTGTGTGCCGCCACTGGCCCCAGTATCAAGATCTGGGTAAAAGATCCTAAATATCTCATGATCAGTATACGGTGCATTAAACCTACAATGCAAGAGGCGGTGATGAAACTTCCAATGCCAACTGTATTCTTTGATGATAAAGAGGCTGTTTCTGAGCTTTAATGTAGAACATTTTTTTCATAGTGTAATGCTGGATGCATTAACACAACACTGATCCTTTGTTACTTCTAAGTAGTTACTGATTGCACTGCTCGTGCGTTTTCTTATGTAGGATCTGGAGGGCAAGATCATTGTGGATGAGCTGAGACAGGAAGTGATCAGCACAAACAGCAAGGCTGAACCCCCACAGTGTACTTCCCTGGCATGGTCTGCTGATGGACAGGTACAATACATTCTGCTCTGTAGGACCTATCTGTACAGATGTCTTGCTATCCCACAAATTGATGGTTATATTATTTAAGCCCTGGTGATTATACCCATTCACTTTTATCTCTGATATCAAATGGTGACAGTCCTGCAAATATGAGGGGCACTAGAAACACACTAAGTATAGAATATTAAAGGCCTAACTGTAGGATAAAAAGGTTAATCTATCCCTCTTCATTTCTTTACAGACCCTGTTTGCTGGCTACACCGACAACCTGATCAGAGTGTGGCAGGTCACCATTGGAACTCGATAAGAACTTTCATCGAAGCAACTTTGAATAAAAGACTGTTTAAAAAGAACATGTGTGCCGTCTTGGTTTCAACACCGTCTGATAGCAGTGATTGTAATATATACAATAAGATGTCTATTACAGGTGGAACTTAAATCAATAAGACAATATTTAATAAATGTAAAGTCTGAAGGGTTTATTTATACTAATGTTAATAAGAAAAAAAAAATAAATGAGAATTAGACCTGAGAATTTTTGGTCAGTTTTGTGTCTAAGTTTGGTGCATAAAAGGTACCCCAATATTTTGCAAGATTAGCCGTATTGACACTAAGCCAAAGTGAGGGTAATCGTGAATACAGAAGGCCAATGAATACTGACTGAATTGATTTGTCAGTGACTGTAGGTGAAGCTGGATCGATTGACCTACTTGGTTTGCCGTAGGCATGCAATGGTATCCTAGCAACCCAAACTCACAACGGGGGCGGTGTTTTAAGCAATAAATTGTCCCGACATTTTTACACTATTTTAACATTCACACTAACTTTTCTAGCTACTGTTCAGTTGCTTGGTGCGTAACGTTAGTGTTGAGTTGACCGGAGCGTCAGAAAGTAACGTTATTGTAACCTTATTAGCTGTAGAGTACCGGGGCTTGTACTGCACGCGGTGAAGATGGACCAAACCTCATGTTATCCTCGCATTTATGTGGAAAGAACTCTGGCCCTTATTAAACCAGATGCCATCCACAAAGCGGAGGAGATAGAGGACATTATCCTCAGATCCGGCTTCATTATCCTGCAGGTTGGTTAACAAGTCGTGAAAAACAGTAAGTTAGTCGTAGCAACATGAACGTCTGTGAGCTTTGGGGTGGTCTGTCTTCGGGGTGTGTTGTGTCAGGAAAGGGTTGATCCAACAGATAATTTTTGAGACAATATAAATATGTGTAATTACTTTTTATTAAAGATCCTCTTAACGTTGCATGAACAAGTAACCTTAATGTGTTTCTGCAGGTGTGTGTAGAGAGTAACTGCGCTGACATCGCTGTCTGGGTATCTGGATAATCCTTAATACAAAAGCGACCTAAAGTTAGACCTCTAATAATATTGGATGATTTATCACATATCGTTAGGGTATATATGCTACGGCCAACTTTAGGGTTTCGGATTAATTACCCTCTCCACAGGGTAACTAGGATCTGACTATCACTCACTGCTATGATACGATTCAATAAAAACAACAGTTGTATTATCTAACGTTGTCAGACAAGAGCATTTTTTATTAAATACTACATAACCTTTGGCCATGAACGCGCAAACGAAGTGGAAGTAGGCAGG
>JAPMOB010246241.1:0-11847 GCA_029875015.1 Lepomis gibbosus | reverse complement strand
GCCAAGAGGATCGGTCAGGATCTAATGTTAATTAATGTGTGCCGGTGCTCTTCTTCACATCCAAAAGGTCTCACACACAGACCAGGTTCATACAGTGAAATGTTTGGAGTGAAGCAGCCGTCCTCCTGATCAATCCTGAGATCCTTCAGAGCATCTAAACATGTATTTCAGAAGCTAAAAGTTCTGTTTCTTCTGAAGAATTTCTTCTGTCAGTCCTGCCAAGTTTATTACTGCAGCTGTTTTGTTTTGTGATGTTTGCTGTAATGTTACTGTGCCCATGAAAATGTTTAAATGACTGACAGCTGCCTCTTTAATGATAAAGTCAATCGTTAAAGAAATACAATACAACACAATAAAGAAATCACCTGGAAAGCTACAGTGAGCGGTGGAGGAGAGGTAAAATATCTGTGCAGGTCTCTAAATCCGAGAAAATATTTAGTTGGGTGGGGGGCGGGTAGATGTAAATGTAAATGCTCTGTATTTGTCTAGTGCCTTTCTACTCTTCCGACCACTGAAAGCGCTGTTACACTACATCACACCATTCACCCATTCACACCCATTCATGCACCAATGGAACAGCCATCGGGGGAAACTTAGGGTTCAGTGTCTTGCCCAAGGACACTTCGACATGGAGTCCGGAGGAGCTGGGGATTGAACCGATTACATGAGTATTCAGATAATATTCCAGCCGATCACACCAATTCAGCTGCTATAATCGTGACAAAACCAGTGCAATCAGCTGCTGACGTCAAATTATAAGGCTGTAATATCAACCAGAGCATTCTGCACTGCTCTGCTGCATTTCGCAGTGCCCATTATGTAGTCTGCATAACTGATGGGACTGATGATGAAACACTCACCTCATCAGGCTGAGGGCTGAAATTATCTCCTGTTTTCAAGCAAAAGGCGCCCCGCCAAGAAAAAGTTATTGGATTTCTGTTCAGTGCATGATCGTGTAGGCTACTGTAATGTGTGAAAGATGTTATAATGTTTATTACAACTTCAAGATGACAGACATGTTTTGGGGTTTAAAGATCTGTAGCCTTTATGTATTAGTGCCAACAGCTGATCTGCTCCTCTGACAGAGATCTCAGCAGCAAGCTCAAACAGTGGACAGATGATGCAGCTGTGCAACACGTCATATTTAATTGGCTTTCCATAAAAATTATGGCCCTGAGGCAAGGACATCTTATTTCATTAAATGCCTGTTTCCTTGACTGCTCTCTCCCTTGTGTCTCCTCCTCAACTCCTCCACTCACATCTTTGGTGGGAGGGACCAAGACGCGAAGCAAGGAGTTGAGGAACAAGGAGTCGAGGAGGTACAAACTGAGAAAAGAGAAATACCCCTGGTCATAAAACTTTATTTGTTTATACTCTTCAGACCTTTTCCTCTTTGGCTGTTTTGGCCACCTTCCTTCTTCACAGTGCCGGTGTATAGAACTCTCTCTCCCACTGCCTCCGTCCCCCATCACATAGACCAATGCTACCTGTTGCTGTTTAGCTGGAACAATGTTGTGTGGCAAGGTCCACATCACTTTGTTTGTTTTTCTTTTACAGAGCCAGGGCTGTGTAGGAGCACACACAAAATGTGAGGATATATTCACTAAATTTATCAAAAACCGTATTTGATTATAATCACTTACTATCCTTTTAATGGAGTAGTAGATGAAATGACACAAATGATTTAAGAGGTTTTACGCCCTACCACAGGTGTAAGCAATCATCCAGTGCAATCAATTTGACCCACAGGAGGCCTGACATAGCAGGAACACAGCGCTGCGCTTCATTAGTCATCACTGTAGCCCACAGTTCAACTGAAATGATGGGAGTCGCACTCAAAAATAAACACATTGCAGCAAGGCCATGAACAGTGTTGGGCAACTTTTAAAATGAAATCTTTTCTTATTCATTTAAAACGTACATACTACAAAAGTACAAAGTACTAATTAACAGTAGAACCTAATTCTGTAACTCATTAAAGATACCTTTAGATTCCTTTAACTTTAATGCTGCCACACCAACAATCACATTCTGATTTCAGTGCAGGTAGAACTAAAAAAGATAATGATCAGCCTGTCTGCACAACCATCAACAGATAGTCAAGCTAGGTCTCGTGAACACACATCGTGCCACAGAAGGCCCATCCCTACGCACCCCTTGACTCTGAACAAAACCCAGGGGATTTGTTATTTCTGGAAACTGTAGACAACGCATCATGTAAATATGTCAACTTTGTGCTTCATACTGCTTTTACACATTTGTAATGCCAGGACTATCGTAATAGAATAGAATCTCATTAAATCAATCAGCATGTGGGACAGTAAAAGGTAGACTATTCTCTAACAGTCTTATGGCCAGGTCCAGGTGTACCTTGATGAAAATTGTCTGGAAATTATATTCTGCAGTAATCAGTGTACTGTGGTTTGAAGAGCATACCGAGAGTCTTCTGCTCACAGTATTCTCCATTTTGTCCCTAAGACAGATAATCGGTTTCTTGCAGAGTAGAGGTAGCCTACAGAACTTCTGAGCTTCTACTGTATGCCCATTCAGGAATAGGGGTTAGGGTTAGCATTGCAATGGAAAGTATCCAGACCATACTTACTTACTGAGGTGGACTGATCTTCCACTACTTTTTGAACCATTTATACCTCTCAGGTCGTCTGGGACAGGTCTGCTTTCAGCTTTAATAAATGAAATTTGATTAATATCCGATATTCCTTGCTTTTGACACTCAATTGGTTTCTCCTCTCTCATTAGTATTCAGACCAACTCTTAACATGTACAGTATAATTGTCGGCTCTCTGGTGCGTACGGGCAGGGGCGAGTAGAGCTGAATGTTTTTCTCTGCTGTTCTGACTTTTCTTTTACCAAGATTGTAGACCAAACAATCTGGATTCACAGTGACAATGTGAATAAGGAAATAAAATGAGGTTTGAGTGGTGCGAGAGATGGGAAATCAAAATACCAGAACTATGGGTGAACATACTGGTTTACCAGGGAAATTAACCTGTTTTTATTTTTTTATCTTTTGTCCCCCCGTGTTGGTTTTATTTTTTATGTAAAGCACTGCCATGTTGCTGAAATGTGCTATACAAATAAACTTGCTTTGCTTTAATGTATTTGACAACAACGAGTAATGAAGAAGTAACCAGACTCCCTGAAATATTAATCAAATATCATTTTATTTTCAGTTATGTTATCATGGTTAAAAGACTGCAGCTATTAACTTGTAAACTGATCAGCAGTGTTGAAAAATACATTTGCATCAGTTGTATTTGCGCTATCACTTGGAAAGTGAATTTTGTAAACTGTTTAAAAATACACTTAAACTTTTTTCTTAAATTTCCCTGTTCACTTCTAAAAGATGCAGTAGTTCTGCAAAAATGTTCCTGTCTGATGTAGTTGTGCGGGCTTTTATTTACACTTGGAGGAAATACATTATCAATTGGGTGATAACAGGTATAACAAAAAGTAACAAAAATGTATGTTGTTAAATATTGAAACCATGGAATCCATTTTTAGTCAGATCCATACATCTCCTATAGCTACACATTTTACTAGGTATTATTAAGGTGACTGAAAAAAATGTGTTGCCTGTATCATTTATTTTCTTTCAATTTTCTTTTCTCTGCAGTCTGTTTATTTTTAAATTTAGTTCATATTAGTTCAGATGAGCTCTGGGAGACTGTGCTTCTTAACAAACAGCACAGTGTCTGATGTGGCCTCATATGGTTCTGATCCTCTGTGGCGGAGTGGGGGGTTATCAACACTTGGAGTAATACTGTGAAATCACAAGTGCCATTCCATACACCGATGACAGGCTGATACCTGGATTGTCTGTATGTGTGAGAACCCAGAATAAATAGAGGAAAGCGCTACAAATTGGTGTGGACTTAAGACAAATTCATTAATTCATACAACAAGGCTCAGACGGCAAGATCCTTCCAATCTACAGTTCTTGGACTAGTGGACAGACAGACTGAGACAGGGAGAGATCATTTTCATACAAATGATATGCCTCAATAAATTCAGTCTTGCTCCGCTCTTCTCACAAAAGCCTGTCTGTTGATCTCAGCCCCATGGCCACTGCTTTCAGCTAAAGATCTTTAAAAATAGGTCACAAATCTATACTTACATTTTTTTTTAAATTCTGAAACAGCTGGATGTTGTAGTTTTTAGCAAACAATTCTCAAATTGGAGTAAATAGTGCATTTGTTGGGGACTATTTTCAGCACCTGATTTTAATGCAGTGGGACTATGTATTTTGCATTGACTCTATATCAACTACAGTGCCCGTGTTGATTGTAATGAAGAACCCACATTAACTGAATGGAATAAACAAATGTAATTGCAGTCAGATCTACTAGTGCCCTAATGATGAGGCAGTGACGCATTCACACAGCATGCAAGTTTTTGTCTCACTGCTTCTGGCCGCTGCATCTGTGTTGCATTTAGCCTGGATTACCTGTTTAACTTCTTTTTATATTATAGTTTGCTTTTATGGACACTCATGTCTGGATTTGGAAACCCTGGGTTCACTTACAGAGTTGATAACCAGCATCATGTGATAGCTTAGCATGATCACCATTGTTAAGTTTAGTGAAGCCAGAAAACAAAAATATAACCTGGATATGTTGAATCTGCTTCATATTATAGGTCCCAAGACACAAGAGGTGTATACAAGGGTTTACCAAAACAAAACAGGAAATCACAACACTCCATGACAGTTGTGTCTAGCATTACTTAGACCTGACTTTCCCACCACACAATTGTGAGTGTAAGAAGATACGGCAGAGATCAGGGCTCATGACAGGGTATTTACCAGTGATTAGGTTGTCCACCAGCGTTGTCGGGATGCAGAAGATGCCCACCAACAGGTCGCTGATAGCCAGGTTGAAGATAAAGAGGTTGGTGACTGTGCGCATGCGGCGGTTTTCCAGTACGATCAGACACACCAGGATGTTCCCAATCATACACAACAGGAAGATGAAGAAGTAGGCCAGGATGTAGGTGGCAGCCACATACAGAGAGTGCTGATAGTAGGGGGAAAAGGTAATGTTGGTGACGTTTACTACATATAGGCTGGTGTTTATAACGTCTGCTGTAGTGGCTGATCCCTCCAGTTCTATCCCTTCCTCGCCCATGTTGTCCAGATTCTCCATCCTTAGGCTGAACCAAAACTGCAGAGGAAATCAAATAGGGATAAGAGATCATTTAGAATTCAGTTTGGAACAAATGGTATCAAAATATCACCTGATTGCTTGACATGTGAAGCAAATTTCATTCTGAAATTAAGGAAAGGCAAGTTTATTTGTATAGCACATTTCAAAAACAAGGTAATTCAAAGTGATTTACATAAAACATAAAAGCAACAGGGAAATATAAAAAAAAGTTTAAAAGCAACATAAAATATAATAAAAAGCTAAAAACGAAGAAAAAGAAAACAGGACAGTAAAAGTTACAGTGCAGTGCAAGTTATCAATAAAAAGAAAAATCTTCAATATTTAATTTAAAGCAGGAGTAAAAAAGAACACTTGACAAAGCAAGTGTGTCTCATTTTGATGATCTGTGTTCTGTCACTGATCGATGTCCTGCCTTGTAACGATTGTCCAATCACAGCAAAGCAACCGTAACAAGCATGGCAGGCCTGTAGGAAGGACTTCTCCACATGCCAAAGACGGTTTGCACGAGGAACTGCAAACCGACATTAAACATGTCAATCTGGAGTTGAGACCAGGAGGAAGAGTTGCAGTCTTATACACTTCTCTGTGGAGCAGTAACCCAAAACCTCATAGTGGTCTCTGAATAAAATTCTAGAAAAATTAACACTTGCTGCAATAGTAGTAGTAGAATTAAATTAAAGGTTGACTATTAAACATTAAATCTCTTATCATCAACATCAACTCTGTCAGCTACTCCAATTTCTTTCAGTTGAGCTTTTTATTTAAACCACCTTTTGCCTTTTAGCTGTGGGTTTCATGTGTAGGTGGAGGGAGCAACATGAGTAATAGAAGACAGAGACATTTCTAATCAAAAGTAAGCCTGTGGCAGGTTAACTTTACTCAGCTCCTACTGTATTCTTATTTACTGACGCTCCAGTTGGTTAGGTAATTAGGACCTCTTCCTGTTTTGACAACATTAATGCTTTAATCTGAAGAATTAAAAAAAATTCAACTCCAGAAAACTAGAAATACTGTAATGTGCATTCTATTCTTAGGCAGTAACACCAACTCACTGACATGGGAGTTACACAGCATGTGTGAAGGAAGGCAGCTGTGGTACCTCACAACTTTCATCAGGTCTGTGCATCAGTTATATAGTGGTGTGACAACACGATATTGCAATGCAGAATGAACTGCTGCAGTTCACCCTGCAACACTGCCTACATTTTAGCATGCAAGCTCACTAGCACAATGACTAACAGTTGGAAAGCTGATGCTTTTCTAGAGAGATGCAGAATTTCATTTTTAATCATCAAGATTAATTAAAGACAGGCCTGACTGTCTCATTGGCCAAGTGTCAATGTGTGTCATCACTTTTTGAAACCCTGTCAGCCTCAGTATGGAGCCATGGAGCAAAGTGACAAATCTGCAAATGAACATTCAGCAGGACAGAAACTCATTCCGTCATGTTACAACCCTCTATGAAGCCAAATTTCATTATGATTGACAAAAATCTACATTCAAACTTTCACAGACGAAGAAGTCTGAGACTGAGAGTCTGAGAAAAACTGGCTTTAGCAAAGTGTGTGATGTGTGTCAGCCTTTTCATGTTGTGAGCTTTCTTCTGACATTTATTATTGAGTGTGACAAATATGGTCCCATATTAAATATATCTGGAGAAAGGCAAGAATAGGTCAAACAACACACATGTCTATTTTCATCCAGGGGTAGAATTCTAGAAGTGGTTCGATGTAGTTGTGAGCAGCACGCTCACGACACAGTGAAAAGCCACCATGGTGCAGTGCAAGCCATTGGAAAAGATTGGGTTTAAGAGTGCAGTTGTACCGTTGTCATGTGGTGTCTGAAAGGGCCTTTAAACAATAAAAGTGGAAAGTAACCACCAAGGTGGCATAGTGGTTCAAGACATTTTGCTTAGTGGAAACTAGTTAGGCCTGCGTGTCAACTGCCTTATGTGTTGCGATGTAAAATTGATTTTTACCTAAAATACTGCTCAATTTCATGGTGTAACACATATCAGCAGTGGGTGGGAACAAAGAACCATTTAATGGTAGCAATGTGACAATTTATGAGGGCTGTTGGTTAATGCATGGTTCAAAACAACGAAGTACTGGTACCAAACGTGAAGATTCAGTCTGCAGAAATCTGCTCAACAATAAACTGCAGCTGCTTATCATTTACAAACATGTTGCTGTGGTGATGGTGATGACGCCTGTGTCTGCAGTTCAACCAGTAGCATTCCTATTTGAACATGAGAGCAGTGAGCCAAAATGGTGATTGTTTGATTTGCCTGGATTACAGTATTACAGTTTCAAGAGGATCTGATTGACTACTGACAAGCCTGATGGTGTTCGTCTGGGAACGGTCAGAAAATGCCAACAAATGTGGAAAGCAAAGGCTGCCAACAAAACCCAGAAACATTTATTAACACATGGAGCATCAGTGTTTGGGGCAAAATGACTTCACTGAGCAATTCAAATATGGAAAGCTGGTACTGTTGGCTGGTTTGGCCTCCTGAGGTGCAGGCTAAACATTGTTCTAATCTTGTAGCTTTGTTTGGTAGATTTCTGATGGCCATGGCCAGTAAACTGGCTTTATTCCTGATAATCTGTCAACAACTGCTTGATTTTTTTGACAAAGACTTCACATATCCTATGTGAGAAAATCAACCAAAGTATAAACACTGTTAGCTTTACTCCACGACACAGTCATTGTATATTTAGGAATTTAGTTTACATATTTTATTTAGATTTTGCTGTATTTTGTAATGCTTACATTATTCCAGTTACAAAATATTAACAAAACCAGAAGAGATTAGCTTACACTTATTAATTATATTGTTTGATTTTTATTTTTTAAATGCCAATTCCAAGGTTAAAAAATCAATCAGTAATTATGGCAGGAAAATATAGATTTTATTTCCAGGTTTTTCTGACTTGGTACACGAGATATGACCATTAATATAATTAGGAACAATATTAACCATGTTTGTGTTACTTTTTATTGTTTTTTCATCATTAAGACCTTTTTTATTTCACTTGCTCTTCAGCAACATGTAGACAGTCCATCAACAGGTGGTGATGGAGCAGTGGATAAGACACATGCCTTTGGTGTGAGAGACCTTGGTTCAAATCCACTGTGAGACGACAGCGTGTCCCTGAGCAAGACATTTAGTTGGTCGAGAAGCATGCAACCTCTGACATACAGTATACAGCAATTGTAAGTTGCTTTTGTTAAAAGTTAAATGAAATGTAAAAAATATCATCACGCCAAGCACATATATGATACTGGTCATCCAGTTTGATATTTTTTTCAGGTGACCACTTTATTTCCATCGGTAACAGTTCATATTGTAATAGCCTGAGAGATGTTATGTGATGTATGAGAGTGTCTTAAATTTTTATTTTTTTTAGTCTGCCTTATCTTGATATACGCCACTTGAGATGTATGGCAGAAAAGTGCATTGTAAAAACTACAACTTTACAATGCTGCTCACTCTCAGCGTTTTGAACAATCTAATCTGTGTGGTGAAAAAACTGTGCACACATTATTTTTTATGCCAAAAGGAAGAACGCAGCCATCTCTCCTTTGTTTCTCCCCAAGAAGGGTGGGGGNCACCCGCAAAGCAGTCGGCTTGACTCTAAGCCCCCCTAAAGACACCCCAAAAGAGGTTTAAAAGGCCTGCCACATCAAAAACTTTGTTTTTCCATTCTGAGTGCTGAGCAAGCGTCCAAGCAAACCACTGTCTCCTGTGGACTTCAAGGTTCAGTGTGTAATATAGGATTTATTGACAGAAATGTATTATAATATCCATAACTATATTTACAGTGGTGTGTAAAGACCTTATATAAAGTGTTATATTTTTATTACCTTAGTATGAGCCATTTATCTACATAACCGTATAAAATAACCATGACAGTCTCTGAGTAGTCTTCTGGTTTATTAGAAGAAGAAAAGTGACATTTGGACAAATGAACAAGCACACACGTGTTATTTAGCACGAGAGCCCACAGCTAGTGGATCTTTATACCATGAAGCCAGAGGAGTCGGGACAGATGCAGACAGACTACAGCAAAAAGGCTTTGATGTGGGACAGATGTTTTCAAAGCGGAGCTGAAGTTGTCTGTTTTCAGCTGGACTGGTAATTAAGTTAGTCGGACTTTAGCGATGCAAATCAAAGCTGTTGTTTGATAGCTTTAGCAAGAAGCTGGCTATAATTTCTGACAGACCTGGCATGTTTCCACTCCTGTAAAATATGTAGTTGGATTAATTTCATGTAGCCTTCTTATTCTCCAGTGCTGTGGTTTGGCTTTTCCGGTTACGTTTGTGAGACAATCAGCTGATCACCAATTGGCAATAAAACAGCAGCTTCAAGCATGAAAGCTCAGATCTACCAGCTAAACCTTTACTGCGCTGGTAAAAAAAAAATGTAAAATGTAATTCTGTAGTTGGAATGTAATTTCATGTAGTTATTCTCCAGCGCTCTGTTATTGCTTTGCTACGTGGACAGAAATGTGCTGTTACTTTCCTGAGACAAACAGCTGATGAATATTATTGGAAATAAGAAGGTAACAGGGAAGCTCAGATCAGCAACTAAACAACATGTATTTATTTTACTGCTAATAGTGACACATAACATAACTGTGTGCCTATCAAGTGACCAATTATGAATAATTTCCAAATTTGCATGAAAAAAAAATGTTTTTTTTGGATAGTGCTTCACCACTGTGTACAAATGTGTAATTTGTACTTTCACATGCTACATGCCCATTAAAAATGTTGCACCGTTTTACCACAAGCTGAAATTATGGCTGTCAGTACTTCTTTGTGTTTTCTGTTGTATTTCAGACATTATTGGTAAGATTTGCATGCTTATCCAATAAACAAAGCAAGAGGAACCTTGATTCTCACCAGTCAATGCCTTTGTAAACTTCATCTATTATGTGGTTTATAATGGACTGTGGTGAAGGAACAGTGAGGCTTACATTTTCCTGGTATTTGTCAGCGGTCATACTTGATGCACTAGATGGATGTTTAATGAAGTAGTAACATGATGTCTCACACTCCTGTAATACATTATTTTACATTTACATATAGCTGACGCTTTTATCCAAAGCGACTTACAATTACTATAAATGTCAGAGGTCGCACGCCTCTGGAGCAACTAGGGGTTAAGTGTCTTGCTCAGGGACACAATGGTGGATGGGACACAGTGGGGGATTGGTGTGGTGTCTCTCACACCAAAGGCACAGTCTTAACCATTGCTCCATCACCAACCCCATTTTACATCCTGGAAGGGTTGGCCCATCTGGACTAACATACCAAAGAAAATGTATCACATCACATATAAAGGATACTTTTATCTGACACTATAATGATAAACTAACATTATCAGTGTATATTCTTATCACTTCAAGCCCTGAAATAGGTCAGTGTGTTTGTCTGTTTAGTCTGTTCTCTGGTCTTGTTTTTAAATGGTCTGTGTGGGTTGTTTATTTGCATGCTTGGTCTGCTTGTCTAAATCTGGATTCCTATGGTTACGGATTATGTTGGGCTTCAGTATTGTTCTTGTTTATTCCTTTAGTTCAGTCTGTTGGTTCTGTCAATTTAGTCACACCTCTCAGCGTCTTGTGATTGCTGATTTAATGTGAAGTTGTCTGTTTTTCCCGTTTCCTATTTTTTTCCTGTTTTTCCCCCCATTCTTTTGTTTGACAGTTCACTTTATTTCTAAAATGTGGCCCATATCAGACTCCAGTGTGAATTGGCCCGCGTGTACATAAGAATAACACAATGTCACAGCATGCTGTTGTACAGAAGTAAACAAGGAGCTGCAGAGGTTAGTTCGGGTTAGCTCATACTTGCTTACCCCCTCAATTTTTACAAGAGACTCCCATCTTTTATTGTCCTCTCAGAGGTGACATTTTTCCTGAATTATGACAAATGTTCACAACTTTCTGTCCTTTTCATTGCAGTTTCTGGCACTGTACAACACAACTGCCCCACAACACATTCCCCCCCTCTCTCTCTCCACTGTGTCCGCACGGACAAGTAGCATGTACGTAACTCAGAAGAGATCTTGCAGTCTGGTGGATTTCAGGTGGAAGAAAGGGAATCTGTTGATAGCAAGCAGATCAAAGATAATCTGTCTCACCTCTGTATTCTGTCCCTGTGCATCAGCCTCGTAGATTTAGTAGTTTCTGTTCAGTCTCTGCTGGATCACTGTAGCTTGTCATGCTCTATCTTGTTACTGGTCTTGTGTGTGACCGCATGACATTCTCTGTCAGGAACCTTCCTGCCCGTTTGTTTCTGTTGTAAGATTTTTGGTTACCCTTTGCCTGCTTATGTTGGATTACATTGTTTTTGCCCTTTTACCCTGTTTGTTTGGACTTTACCTTTTGGATTTGGATGGACACTTTCACTCCCTGTAAGTGTGTTTTATAATGGTGGGCATAGATTAATTTTTTAAATCTAGATTAATCGCACTGTAATCTTGAAATTAATCTAGATCAATCTAGATTAAAATGGCTCATTTGAAATCTGCCGAAGGCATTCAGAATATGTGTGCGAACAGGTTTCAAGCCAGGTGAACGAGGGGCTCATCTCCTGTTTCCAAAATGCATCACAAACTGCTTGAGAAAGCTGTTCTACTATGATAATTGGTGATGAA